>LGRX02025771.1:94985-140890 GCA_001247695.2 Cymbomonas tetramitiformis | reverse complement strand
GGTCACAGATTGCGGTTCGTCTATCAGGATGGTCCACGGGTCGCGACGGTTACCGAGTACCGTCCCCGGAGGTGTAGGCATGTAATCCAGTGGGATGACAGTGTTGGGAATTTCGAGGACATTGACCTCTCTAACAGCCGCGTTCCGATTGAGTTCCTCTCGGGAGATGGTGCCCAGGTGCTTTGGCGGCACGTGAGGGCTGCTTCTCGGCGACGGCTGGCGGACCCGGGCGGGCCTGGGCGGCGGGCGGGTGACGTGCCGCGGGCCGCTAGGACGTTGGCGGTTGAGGCTTGCGATGCGCCTGTGGTTGAGAGCGAGGCCGTCGTTGAGGAATCGGGCACCCCGGGGGGAGGGTTTGCTTTGCTTGAGGCTAGCGCTCTTGAGGCGCTCCTGCGTGGTGAGGCAGGGGGTGCCGGCGCCTCTTTCCACAGCGAAAGTGTCCTGAGCCGGGACCTCTCTGCAGATGAGGTTGACGGGATCAGTCAGCACCTGCATCCTCCTGAGGTGGTGAGGTATCATGAAGGGCGGTGGTACCTCGCTATGATGCTGGACGGGGATTCTTTTGTCCTGGGTGCTGGGCTCGTCCAGGGTTCTATGGTGACACTGACCCTGCGGGCGGCATGGGATGCCATGCGGGAGGCCCGGGCTCTGCTTGGTGGCAACGTCCATGGCCCGCTGCCTGCGCATAACGTTGTGGTTGAGGAACTGGCTCAGGCGCCGAGTGGCTTGAGTGCGAGCGAGGCGGTGACCGCCCTCACGGCTTTTCGGGTGCAGGGTCCGGAGGAGCTTGGGGATGAGTGCTACATTTGCGGTCAGGATTGGGAGCCGGGGCAGGGTGCGGTGAGATGGCCATGCTGTAGGCATCCCTGCACTCATCAGATCTGTGGCGCGCGGTGGCTGTTACAGCATGACTCTTGTGGGCTGTGTAGGACTTCACTGGGGGAGGCGATGAGGTCCAACAGAGCGGCACAGGCCGACTTGGCCGCAAGGCGAGCGGCGCGGACTGGCTGGGGGCCGGAGGTGGTGGGGGAGGGGGCGGCTGTAATGGGTGCAGGAGGGAGAAGTGGAAACATTCCTGTACGGCCTCTCGGTGTGATGTCCCCAGCGCCTGTTGTTGTTGCTTCGCGGCGCGCGGGAAGGCGGAGGGCTGCGGAGTATGACGGTGACCCGCCTCCGGGTGAGGATGAGCCTGCTTTCCGGTGCCCGGTATGTACTGCCCGAGTACACCCCAACCCGGTGCGGATGTCCCGTCACCTGCGGCAGCACCACGAGCCTGATGACTATGCGTTGACGGACCTTTCGGCCTTTGGATGTGCGGCCTGCCCGAGGTGTGAGGTTGCCTACGCCAGTGGTGCGCCCCTCACCTCCCACCACTCCACGTGCACCTCGGTGGTGGAGGCTGGCGAGGATGCGGGGAGAGAGGCGGGGCCTGGAGTGGCTGGTCGGGCTGGTGGGACACCTGGAGCCTCTCGTGGCAGACGGCCGGGGGTTAAGATCCCGGCTGACCCGGTGATTCCAGACGCCTCGTGGGACTGGCTGCGCGGGATGGACCTGGCGGAGGTGTTTGCCTGCCCCCTGACCACGGCCAGACATGTTCCCAAGCGGGCGAGGAACCATTTCGCTGAGGCCATGCGGTGGGTGATGCGAAGCCTCGGTAGTGGTGATGAGGACTTCTGGCGCCTTCTCGGCCTAGCTCCGCGGCTGCTGCTTGGCTCGATTCCTGAGGCCAGGAAGAAGTCCCTCCCTGCGGAGGTGGTGCGCGAGCGGGTCAGGCGCTTTCTTGCAAGCGATTGGGAGGAGCTGTACCGGGTGTCGGTTCCTTCAGCTCCGGCCTGGCCAGGGCGGGCTTCGGAGGAGCGGGCCTTTGCTGATGTGGTGAGCTTGGTGAAGGAGGGACAGCTCTCGAAGGCGGTCCGGCGGCTTGACCCTGGTGCCCTTGCTCCCCTCGTTGAGGAGACATTGGAGGCACTTAGGGACCTTCACCCGGCTGGGGACGGCCTTCCCGGCAGAGTGCAGGCTGCCCCGTTGGAGCTTGAGGAGGCGGCAGTCGAGGCTGAGTGCAAAAGCTGCCTGGAGCTTGAGGAGGCGGGGGCGTCGAGGTTGAGCAGGCCGCCCCTCCTCGTTGGAGCCGAGGAGGCGGCAAGCCGAGGCCGAGTGCAGTCGCCCGCTGGAGCTTGAGGCAGGCGCGGTCGAGGCTGAGTGGTGCCGCCCGTTGTTTGTGGAGGACGCGCGCCGAGGTCGAGGTGCCGCCCGCTGGAGCCTGGGAGGAGCGGCAGCTGTGAGGTGGAGTGCCGCCCGCTGGCTTCGAGGAGGCAAGCGGCCGAGGCTGAGTGCAGGCTGCCCCGTTGGAGCTTGAGGAGGCGGCAGTCGAGGCTGAGTGCAGGCTGCCCCGTTGGAGCTTGAGGAGGCGGCGGTCGAGGCTGAGTGCAGGCTGCCCCGTTGGAGCTTGAGGAGGCGGCAGTCGAGGCTGAGTGCAGGCGCCTTCCAGTGGTCTCAGGGCCGGGCTGCTCCCAATTGAGGTTCGAGCACATCGGGGTCATCTTCGGCGGGGGTGATGGCTTGCCTGCCATTAAGCACGCCTGCGAGCAGTTTGTGGGGGACAGAGTGCCGGCAGGCGTGCTGCCGTGGATCATGGGCGCGAGACTGGTGGCTCTTCTGAAGCCTGGCGGTGGGGTGCGCCCGATTGCGTGCGGAGAATCGTTGCGGAGGCTTGCAAGCAAGGTGGTTTGCAGACAGATGCGGACGAGGTGGGCTACTTACTTCAGCGCGCCTCCCCGAGAGGGGGCTGCCTCTTCGGCGGCTCAGCTTGGAGTGGGGGTGCCAGGAGGGGCGGAGGTGTGCGTGCACACGGTTCAGGCGTTGCTTGGTGCGGACCCCACGTGGTCTGACCTGGCGCTTGACTGCAAGAACGCCTTCAACACGGTTAAGCGCGGTGTGATCTACAAGGAGGTCTCCGACAACTTCCCGGAGCTTCTGGGTATGGCGGAAAGCAGCTTCAGACATCAGGCCCGCCTTGGGTGGCAGGGGGCAGATGGGAGGTTCAGGTGGGTGGAGTCGGCAGAGGGTGCCCAGCAAGGTGACCCGTTGGGCCCCTTCTTCACTGCTGTTGCTTTGCAGCCGGCCCTCCAGGCCACTCTGGACGAGCACCCGGGCGTTTTCATCATGGCATACCTCGATGACATTCACATCATAGGACCGCCGGATAAGGCCCGGGCGGCGTATGGCACCATTGTCCCTCTATTGAGAGCTGCAGGGCTTGAACTGAATGTCTCGAAGAGCACGGTGTACAGCCCTGCTGGTCCTTGCCCGGAATTTGCGGACGTGGTGGACGGTGTTGGGGCGCCAATGCCTGGGTCGGAGACTCCCTTGGGTTGGGTCAAGGTGTTGGGCATCCCGGTGGGGTCTGACCAATGGGTCGCCGACAAGTGCGTCGAGATGGCGTTTGCGGCCAGGGCCGTTCTTCCTAAGCTTGCTCGGCTGGATGATCCTCAGGTGCAGCTCCTGCAGCTCCTTCTCTTGAGGTTCTGTGCCCATCCGCGCTTCATGCACCTGGTCCGTGGGGTCCCGCCCCACCTGCTTATGCGGGGGGCCCTGGCCCACGATATTGGGATCCAGGAGTGCCTCCAGGAGGTGGCAGGGAGCCCTTATCCGCTGGGGGAGGAGGCGGTTGCCCTCAGCCAGTTACCTACCCGGTGGGGAGGGCTTGGCCTCTCTTCGGCGCAGCGCCTGGCCCCGGCTGGGTGGCTTGGGTCCTGGGCCCAGGTGTGGGGGCGAATGGTGGTCTTGTTCCCGGCGGTGAGGGACATGCTGCCGCACCTTGGTGCCCCGGAGGGTTCGGAGGCCGGAGAGCATCCGTTGGCGGCGGGTATGGTTGCGGCGATGGGGGACGTGTGTGGTGCGCGGGCTCGGGTGGTGGAGGCTTTGGGTGCGGGACATCCGGTGCCGGAGAGCTTGAGGGTGCCGGAGGAGGCGCCGGTTTGGGGGGGATTCGGCTCAAGTCAGCCAACGCGTCAGAAAGAGCTAACTAATTATCAACATGGTTCCGACTGGCTGCGCTTGTTTGATGGGGCAAACTCCTCTGTCCGGGCTCGGTTGCTCAGCCTCTCCCGAGATGGTGCTACGGCACACCTCAATGCCCTCCCTCATGAAGGTGGATTCCGCATGCGGCCCACTGCTGCGGTCATTGCGTTGTGTCTTCAGCTTGGGGCTTCGATCCCCCTGGTTCGGGAAATCTCGGCAGTTGGCACGGGTCGTTGTGCGTGTGGTGAAGTGGTGGACGAGTTTGGGTACCATTACCTGGCTTGCAACAGGCGGGGGATGTTCACCTATCGGCATGATGCAGTCCAGGATGTTCTGTATGAGATGCTGTGCAAGGTGTTTGACCCGGCTTCGGTGAAGCGCACCCACGTCTATCACAGGAGCTATTCCCCGCATTGGAGGCCTGACATCACGGTGCTCAACTTTGATGGGCGGGGGAGACACCTTGTCATCGATGTTGCGGTGGGCTTTCCTTGTGCCCAAACACATGTGGACGGAGCAGCTCGCGTTCCGTTGCACACTGCAGCGGTGCTGGAGCGGCAGAAGGCTTACACGTACGGCGATATCAGTCCGCACAGGTTGGTGGCTTTTGCCGTGGAGGCCTTTGGTGGATTGGGGGAGCAGGCCAAGCAACTCTTGCGGGATTGCGCTCGCAGAAGGCAGGATCGGTTGGGGCCGGAGATGGCTTCGGCAACGTGGTCTACACCGACATTCGAGTCTTATTGGGAGCAGAGGATCATGGTGGCGTTGCAAGGCGCGCAGGCCTTCGGCCTTCACGGCAGGGCCCTTGAGGACTACCCTCAGTAAAGAGTTACCCTCAGTAAAGCTCTCTTTGCTCATGGCCTCTTTGTTGACATGGGTCGGGAACATGTGATGTATTGGCAGTTGCGGAAGTGGCATTACCACACCCACCACAACCCCCTCCACCACCACCACCAAGTCCACCACTTCTACCATCCCCAACCCACGGCCATCCGCACTGCCTTCTCCACCCCACGGCCATCCACACTGCCTTCTCCACCCCACGGCCATCCCCACTGCCTTCTCCGCCCCACTGCCTTCTCCACCCCACTGCCTTTCTCCACCCCCACTGCGCCATCCCCACTGCCTTCTCCACCCCACCGCCTTCTCCACCCCACGGCCATCCGCACTGCTTTCCACCCCACTGCCTCTCTCCACCCCACGGCCATCCCCACTGCCTTCTCCACCCCACGGCCATCCGCACTGCCTTCTCCACCCCACTGCCTTCTCCACCCCACGGCCATCACTGCCTTCTCCACCCCACGGCCATCCCCACTGCCTCTCCACCCCACGGCCATCCGCACTGCCTTCTCCACCCCAAGGCCATCCCACTGCCTTCTCCACCCCACCGCCATCCGCACTGCCTTCTCCACCCCACGGCCATGCCCACTGCCTTCTCCACCCCACGGCCATCCCCGCTGCCTCTCCACCCCACGGCCATCCCCACTGCCTTCTCCACCCCACGGCCATGCCCACGCCTCTCACCCCACGGCCATGCCCACTGCCTTCTCCACCCCACGGCCATCCCCACTGCCTTCTCTACCCCACTGCCATCCCCACTGCCTTCTCCACCTGGGGAGGGAGGGGCAAAGCAGCTTCGGGGAGGGAGGGGCAAGCAAGCGGATGAAGGGGGGCAGCAGCGGGTGAAGGGGGGCAGCAGCGGTGAAGAGTTTTTGGCCTCGCCTGCGCTTGCGCCTGCGTCTCAAGCTGCAGCTGCGCCGCATGCGCCCCTGCCAGCTTCTCCTCGGCTTCGCTGCGGAGAGTGCGCTCCGCGGAGAGCGCCGCCTCCAGCTGTCCGGCCTCCTTCTCCCACGCTTTCTTGGCGTTCATCTCCGCCTGCATTGCCTGCATCGCCGCCTCCTGCGCCTCCACGCTGCGCTCGAGGTCACTCTCCACATTGGAGCGCATCTCTGCCTGGTCGTCTCGGCTCAACCGCTCTGCTTCCAGGCCCGCCTCCAGCAGATCGCGTGCCTGCCCCCCCCGGCAGCCCTCGTCAATGTCAGCCTGCCCCGGCAGCCCTCAGGCAATGTCAGCCTGATCCCCCGGCAGCCCTCGTCAATGTCAGCCTGCCCCCCCCGGCAGCCCTCAGGCAATGTCAGCCTGCTCAACGGGCGCTGCGGTGTGAAGCAACAAAAGAAAAGCAACGGCAGCGGCAGCGGGAGGAGCAACAGGGAGCGGCGGGGAGAGCGGCAGTGGGAGCTGCAACAGCGGCGGGGAGAGCGGCAGTGGGAGGTGCAACAGGGAGCAGCGGGGAGAGCGGCAGTGGGAGCTGCAACAGCGGAGGGGAGAGCGGCAGTGGGAGCTGCAACAGCACCGATGAGGGGAAACGATGGAGAAGAGGACGGAGATCCGGGGGAATAGGAGGTAGCGGTAAGGAACGAAAGCAAGACGGCGAGAGGGCAGGTCTTCGAGACGTTTCAGTTGATGAGCGTGTGTGTGTATGCTTATCCTTGCGAATCCTTTGGCACCCCGAAGCCACAGGAGACTGCACTATCTACCCATGCCGGGGATCAAAGGATTCAGCAGACACTTGAGCGTGTGTGTGTGTGTGCATGCGCCGAAATCTTGGATCGGGCCAAGGACGCGCACAATCGCGTGTGCCCACAGGGATGCACGCTTGCGGAGGTCCGTATGCCGGAGAGAGATCCAAACGTCCCCACCTGATTGCCCTCAGCGATTTCCTCCTGCAGCGCTAATTTTTCGCTCTCCATACTGCCTATCTTATTCTCCATGAGCTTGCAGTCGCGCCGCTCTTCCTCGAGCTCGGCCTCCAGCTTTGCGCACTTTGCTACGTGGATTTCCAAGTGGCCCGCCGCCTCAGTCACTGCCGCCTCAGCTGCTTCGCAGCGAGACTGCTCACTGTTCAGCGCCGCCTGGAGCTGCTCAATTTCTTGGCGCTTCAGTGTAGCCTCCTCCTCCACAGCCTTGTGCTGCTCCTGCTCGGCCCTGTGGATGGAGTCCACCTCCTCCAGCCGCGCGCGCTCCAGGTGAAGCGATCCCTCCACCGCCTCCCGCAGGTGCCGCTCCTGGTCAGCGAGGCAGACACCACCTGTGCGCCTTAGTTTGACTCCAGCAGCTGAAAGCATATCCGACGGCAGAAATCTTTTCAATTGGAAGAATATCGGATGTTCCAGTTGAGAGATCACAGGATCTGAGGGCTGCTAAGCGATACAACACTTCCGGTCGAGCCTTATAGCAGCGGGGCATCGTGCGACCAGCGGCAGGCGCGCAGGGCCTCCCTGCCGTGTTCTCCTTTCAGTAACGAAACGCCTTAGCGATGTCAGCCATCTCATCCTGATTTTCCTGATCATACAAACGTATCGGGCGCAATCCTCTCGCAGCAGCGCCCGAGCTAGTCGGTGGGCGCACGCACGCCTCGCACCGTCGCGAGCTCCGTGTGCAGCCCGGCGCTCCGCTCCGTCTCCCCCCTGAGATCTTTTTCGCACTGGTGCCGCTTCTCCCGTTCTTCTTCAAGCCCTGCCGTGAGCGAAGTTAGCGATGCCTCCAGCCCGGCGCACTTCGCCTGCAGCGCCGTCAGCTGGTTCTCCCCATCCTGCTTTTCCTGCTCTAACCTGCGAGGACGTGCAGAGTGGCCCTGGCACACGTGAGCACGTGTGGGGCCCTGGCTAGAAGCGGCGCTCGTGCCACTCCCAGCTATCACCGCTCGGGCGAGCTCAGAGCATCATGCGCACACGAGCCTCGGCACCTCGAGCCCTCAGCACCTCGGCACCTCGAGCCCTCGAGGCAGCGGCATGCGAGCATCCTTGGTGCCACCCAGCAGTCCATCGCGTGGCCAATCATAGCCACGTAGCCGAAGACCAAATGGGCGCTTTCATCCCCTAAGAATGTAACTAGGAACCTGGAATGCTGTTATCCCCTAAGAATATAACTAGAAACCCGGAATGCTGTTATCCCCTAAGAATGTAACTAGGAACCTGGAATGCTGTCATCCCCTAAGAATGTAACTGGGAAGCCAAAATGACGTCATCCCCTAAAAATGTAACTGGGAACCCGGAAAGGTGGCACGGGATAATAGGTAACTTGGTAGGAGAGAAAAATCACACCCCTGGGAGGCTCGTCAGACAACTGTACAGCGCCGCCCAGCGAGGCGTAGGCGGCTGCAGGAAGGGGGAACATCTGCTACGAGTACTAAATGAGCCTGCGCCACGGCGGCAGCACGAGGTCACTCCGCATTGGTTGCTGAGGAGGGGGCAGAGCACAGCCTTGCCACGTGGCTATGGCAGCCCCCAAGATCGTAGCATCCAGCACCGCCGTTCCTCCAACCTGCCATTTCCGCGGGGAAGCGGAATGCCATGTGGCAGTGAGCCGGTGACGAAGCTGCCACGCACCTGCTCTCTGCGAGCACCCGCGCTTTGGCCTCGTTCTCCCGCAGCTTGTCCAACCTGTTATGACGCGCAGCGCGGTCATCTCGACTCACCAGGGCGCTGCATGCTGCTCATGGGATCTAAACACTCCGGCAGGATCGTGGCACTGCAGAGGTGTGCAGGCATAGATGAGGAGGGCCACGGGCATGTGTCACTTGTATCTCACAACAGGGTGGCGCGAAGGCCGCACGCATGTGTTACTCGCATCTTACAACAGGGTGGCGCGAAGGCCGCGGGCATGTGTCACTCGCATCTTACAACAGGGTGGCGCGAAGGCCGCGGGCATGTGTCACTCGCATCTTACAACAGGGTGGCGCGAAGGCCACATGCATGTGTCACTCGCATCTTACAACATGGTGGCGCGAAGGCCGCGGGCATGTTCTGATCTCAGGTCTCCGTTGACGGGCCAGTGAGGGAGGGAAGGGCGAGGCAAGGTGGCAGGTGGGGACCTGTTGATGTCCGCCTCAGTATCCCTCTTATACAACTTCAGGTTTGTCGTCAGAGTCACCTCGCGCTCCTCAGCAGCCTGCAGCCACCCCGACCCGGCCCCCCCAAGCGCACTATCGGTAGGTCCCTCGGTCACCCTCACGCCCCGTTGCAGTGAGCCCACTACGAGGGCCTCGCTGTAGGTCCCTCGGTCACCCTCACGCCCCGTTGCAGTGAGCCCACCTCGAGGGCCTCGCTGGCGTTAGACGCAGCGAGGTTGGTCTCACGGAGAGCCGCCTTGCTCTTTTCCAGCTCCTGCTGCTTGTCGTCCAGGCTCGTCTGCGCCTCAGTGAACCTCGCACGCAGCTCCTGCGCCTCCTCCTCGGCCTTCGCCTGCGCCGCCTTTGCAGACTGCACACGCGCGGTCGCGCCGACTCAGGGGGGCCCACACAAGCCGAGTTGGCCTTCTCACCAAACACTGGCGGACTCGCCCTCAGTTGGTGACAGGCTGCAGATGGCCCGGCTTCTGCGTCGCTTCTGCAAGGCACCAAGAAGAAGGGAAGCCAGGCAGATAGCGCAGATCCCACCGTCTTCAGTGACTACTCCACTGACATCTGGCGCAGGCGAAAGGTCCTCGCTCGTTTTCGTGTGACTAGCCGAGGTGCCAAAGTCCAACAATGACAACCTCTTGGTGCATTTCTTTCGGCTTCATCTCAGTCCTCAGCGGGCAGAGCCATTCCCGAAGTTAGGGGGAAGCGCGGCGCACCTTGACGATATCCGCGGCCATCTCAGCAGCGCGCGCGCTTGTTTCCTGGCTCTGCTTGTCCGAGTGCACCCGGCGCGCGCTGAGGCGCTCCTCGAGGCGGTCCACCTGCAGCTGCAGTCGGCCCATCTGCAGATCGCTCGCCGCGGCCTTCGCGTGGCTCGCCTTGAGCCGCTGCACGAGCTCCTCCTCGCGGGACAGCGGGGTCTTCGGCGTGCAAGGGCTCAGGGACTGAAAGGAGGACACCTCGGCCAGC
This sequence comes from Cymbomonas tetramitiformis, assembly GCA_001247695.2. Lineage (NCBI taxonomy): Eukaryota > Viridiplantae > Chlorophyta > Pyramimonadophyceae > Pyramimonadales > Pyramimonadaceae > Cymbomonas > Cymbomonas tetramitiformis. The sequence continues at coordinate 131,001 of LGRX02025771.1, read as the reverse complement.
TCCAGCTGCAGCTCCTCCAGCTGACTCTCCTTCTGCAGCAGCGACTGCGGAGGCACCTCACGTGGGTCAGCTCCAGCACCGGAAGTGCCTCGCGGGCTGGACGCCAGGCTGGCGGCCATATACGCGGGCCTCCAGCGCGGCGATGCTGACACGGTGTGCCGGCGTTGCCAGTCTCACAGGTGAAGACGCGCACATCCTGTTCGAGGCGATGCGCGATGCCACGTGGCGCAGATGCCGCCAGGCTAGCGGACGGTCCTTGCTGGGAGGGCATACATGTGGCTTCTGGGGCCCGTCTCTGCTTGTGCGCCCCCCCCGTCGCCCAGGAGGATGCTCCGCGCGTGGATCAGGCGCAGGTGAGAAGCCAACGTCCACGTTCGACGGTGTGCGTGCCAGACCCGGACACCAGTGCGGAGTTTTACCCGCGACTTATTGAGGACTCGTGCGATGTTCGACGGCAGACTGTCGTTTCGTCGCGTCAGAGCCGAGGAGCGGCCGGAAAAACTCGCCGTTCCGCGTGCGCGCGCCGTTTGCAAAGACGCGAGTAAGACGTGAATGTCACCGGCACGCATAACAAATAACAGAGAACCAAGGGGGAGGCAGTACCGACGACAAAACAGGCTGGCGCATCGAAAGGGAAGCCTCCAGAACGTGCAGGTTGAAGACAGGCGGCGCGCAAACACCTTTTGAAATTCCGAGAGTTGCTTGTTGTGCTCTTGTTGCAACTCCTCTCGGATGCGCTCGACGTCGACATCGCTCCCTGCTCGACCCTGCAAGCCGCCCCCCGAAGTTGCGCGGGTTAGGGAGCTAATCCCCGGCAGGGCACTGCAGGTAATGCACCGTCGTAGTGCTGAGGATCCAACCGTCGTATCGCACGTGTCGCGCGGAACTCTTCGAGGAAGCGCACTGAACACAGTTGTTCCTGCCGCAAAGATCGAACGGTACCTTGCTTGCACGAGAGCTTGTTGACATGTCGTCATCATCTTCGAAAGATTCAACAATAGCAGCCTTTTGGTTCTCACGACCCGCACTTTCCGAGCCGATCTGGTGAACAGTCTTGCTGCCGGATCCTGCGAAACACGACGCTGAACTTTAGAACCGTAGACTATGCCGATACGAGAAAAGAGGAAACTGCGACGAAAGTACTGTTCTGGAGGCCTCCTCTGCTGCAGCGCGTGGACAGAACGGGGAAACGGGGAACCGCCAATCATTGGGCAAAAAAGAAATAGCACGAATTTCATTCTGTTGAGTGCTAGACTTTCGTCCAAAACTTACGGTGAAAACAGGTAGCCACAATTTAGAAAGAAGCCGCGCAGTGAGTCGAAAAAAACATTGCGAGTTGGCATCCGCAACGAAAGCATGTTGCTGTCTGTAACTCACCGATGCTAGTAGCCACTTCATTCAGCTCGCGCTGGGCCTGCGAAAAACGAGTGAGCCAAAAGAGGTAGGTGTGAGTCGTGTTTCGCTCGGATCACGTGGAAAGCTCAATTCGAAAGTAGACGACGAATGAGAAATCGACGGGTAGCCAAACCGGGCAAGAAGGTAAATGGAGTATTCTAGAAATTACCTTCGAACCGACTTGCACATGCAAACCTTTCCGCTTTATGTGATGCTTATTCCACGCTCTGCGAACGGGAGCCTTGCCCAACGACGAGTCCATATCAATGTATAAACATGCGCTAGAAATATCCGATAATTTTGAACGATTCCAGACCTCTCGTTCAAGATCAATTGAATTTTTTCAGCAACACCTCGTGCAGAATGATAGTCTCTTTGCGAATCGATTTTTTTGTTGAAAGATCTTTCGGACTCCCAGGGGGAAGAAACGAAACGAAAGAGCTCTTCCGCAGAGTTGACAAGCGAAGCTCTTTTCTGTTGATGGGCCCACCACGCTTCCACTGCGCCCGCGCCCTGCCGTGCGCTCCGATCGGAATGACATACGTATTAAAATTGGACCAAAGACGCCGGATGCCATGCCTTGCCATGCCATGCCATGCCATGCCATGCCATGCCATGCCATGTCATGCCACCATCCGATCGGTTTGGCGCAATTTTGAGAGAAAATCCATAATTTTTTGAAAACACAATTAACAATATTTCAGCTGCGTTCTTGAAATCCTGCCCCCCGCCTTTCCTCCGGACATCTCATCGTGACAGACGTGCGTCGAAGCAACAGAGATCACTATAATATAAACGTAACTGGTTTTGCTGCGCATGCCCAGGTTTCAACTGCTCGAATCCTGCCGCCTATTCGGGGGGGAATAACTCAGAGTTCTATCTCGAAAGCTAATCAAATGGCTGCTCACCAGCGTGTTATGTTGGCGTACGGTAAGCCTGTCACTCGCGCAAAACGCGTGTTCTGAGCGGATATGTCGAATAAATTCTTGCGCTCTTTCTCCTTTACGCCCCTTTCTCGTCCTTCCAGGTGACTGCGCGGAGGCGGAGACGCTGAAGCTCACCAACCCGCAGACTGGTGCGTCCAGTGCACGGAGCTGTGGCTGTCAAACGGCGAAAAACGCCCTGTCGCTTGCGGTGTTCGCGTAACATGCTAGATATGAATCGCTATGTTGTGTTGACGTCTGCGTGCTCTCGTCCCATAGGCAAAGCAAGCGACTACATTCTGCGCGGAGAGCACCTTCTTGAGATCAACCTTGTCAAAGATCAGTACACTTCCTGGCTTGCAGGAGAATCTATCATCGAAGGTAATAATTTCCGTGCTGGCGTCCATAAAGACATCATGAACGCATCTCATCATGAGCTGCTGAACAGAGCTCTCTGCCCTTGCCGCTTTGGTTCCGTTCGTTTGGCGCCGGTTCAACGGTCGCAGAAAAGCGTGTAAACGGGTATTTTACTAAGCCTTCGCTTTTCTATCTCACCAGATGGAAGCCTGTATCTCTCGACGCCAGTTGACCCGCTGTTCATGTTACTCCCCACTCTTCAACGTACCCGAAATGAGGTGACACGTCTCGTTCCCTCCTCCGGTTACGTATTGGCGCGATACTATCATTGTGAGAAACCACAGGCGCAACTATTTCGATACACTTTTCGACCGACGTGTTTTGTTTGCGCCCTAAGCTATGGAAGGAGGAGGCGCCCTAATGTCGTGACGCCCCACCCTAACGTCGTGACGCCCCACCCTGCCCTCAGACTGCTGAGAAGCCACAAGGTCAATTTCGCCCGCTCGAGGACATTCTATACGAACAGGCAGGGCTCGAAGCTCTCAAGGTGATCCCCGAGCATCGGCCGTTGAATGCAAACCTGCGCGCAAAAACGTAGCGCAAACACCTCGCTGTGTCCAGCGTTCAAAGGAATCACGCGTACGCCTTTGGTCTTTGAAATGGTTGCGGGATGCGGATGACGATGGATGACGATGGAAAGGCACAGTTTGGACGTTTTGCCAAGTGTTCTGCAGATAGGGGCTCCAAGACCTTTCAAACGCACCCCCCCCCCACACACATACACAACCTCGCTTGCACAAGCAGCCTTGGGAATTCCAGCTTGTTCCGAGGCACAGGCATAAGATTCCACCCTGTTCAGAGCCGTGCCGTGCGGCACCCCAGATCAGTCTTTCTGAAACATCCAGGACTTTGCGACCGGCCTCAGAAACAAAGCTAAGCGTGCTCAGGACTGTGCGCCCAAGCACACCCTCGTTCCTTGAGCTAAGCTTGCTCGGGACTGCGCACCCTTGCGCCTCGGCTCCGCGTATGACTTCCATCAAACCATCCAATCGCGGGCGCCGGGCATGCTTTCTAGCACCAGAACATCCCCCATATCGGTCACTAAAAGTTCTCCCGGCTGTATGTTGCGACGATCACTGCAGGACCTAGCTAAGAAGCACTGCCCCCTTATATGTGAAGTGAAAGGTACGATGTTTGTGCATGCCGTGTGCCTCCGATGTTAGCTTTGTAAGTGAAAGGTGTGATGATCACAAAAGCGATGCCTTGCACGTAGTACGGTGCCCTGTGACCGGCTGAGAGCATAGTGTGCGCAGCCAAGCAAGGTCAGTGGACACGCATCGTTGCCTGCAGTCAATCGCATTCCACGGCGTTCGTTAATGATGCACCTCTACGTGGCCGCTTGCCGTGTATCCAGCATCTGGGATTGTGCTCCCGACTAAAGCATATTCTCCTACTCTCAACGTCTCATGCTGTGTATCTGGCAGGTGGCGGCGAATACGTTCGACTGTGTGACAAACGTACCTTGGCATGGTTACTGTGTAAGGTGATGCGAGTGATGATGGCCGCTGCCGCCTCCCTCGTATGTATGCTCGCCATGAGGACCGCCCCACTGTGTGACTGCTTAGCATGAGGGCCGGACCTCCGCAGGTGCAACGACTTAAAAAGCAGCTTCAGAGCATTACAGTATATAGCAACATGGATGACTCAGCTCTAGGTGCGTTCAGTTTTCACGACCCGAGAAAGCTCAAACTGTGTGGCGGGATGTTCACCTTGAAATCGATTGCGCGCCAGCTGACGTCGCTGCCAGCCCACGTGCTCAATTTGGATCCTCCATGCTGGTTCACACACTAAGTGGTGTGAAGAGCAGATAGTCACTCACTCACATGACACATTTGGTGTCGAAGATCCAAGTGGTGGACAAAGGAGTCGCCAATGCTACAAATGTTCCCTTACAAATGTGCTCTTCGCAAGACTCGTGAGAACCTGGATTGTTGTCCCGAGGTCTACATTGACACCAGTGATCCCTGTTGTGCGTACATAGTGCAACCATGTAGGATTCCTTGGGCAGTATGTCTTCTAGAGCATCATCGATATTGGTGCTAAATATGCGCACGGAGTAGCTGACTGGGTATGTTTGCAAGGATTCAGCATGCACACACAACACTGGCTGACCTGCCGAAGGGCGAGGGAGTCTCGCATCTTCTAGGGGCATATGCAAAGGTTCTGAGGGGTGAGGGGGTGAGGGAGTTTCCCAGGGGCAAATGCAAAGGTTCTGAGGGTGAGCCGGGTTTCCCAGGGCATATGCAAAGGTTCTGAGGGTGAGGGTGCCGGGTTTCCCAGGGGCATATGCAAATGTTCTGAGGGGTGAGGGGGTGCCGGGTTTCCCAGGGGCATATGCCGTGGACCTGCTCGGAGAATACCTTGCCCCCGATTGGGTCAAACGAGTGCGAGACAAGTTGAAGTAGGCGCACTATGCCACTATGCCGCAATTTAGGGGTTAGGAACGATGGTGGTGTGTGAAAAAGGGTAGAGGGACAGCAACGCGATCAAACTAGGAATTGGACCGCAGTGTTGTTTCTTATGCATGGCATACAGAGGTGTCAATCTCGTGCGCGCTGCACGGCAGTGGAGCTCTGAGGTTCATGCCCACAAAAGAGGAAAGCAACCCCACAATCGCAGCATCTCTTTCACGCCGCAGTCATGGATAGTAGCATCGGTTTGAGGCTCCGTCCCCGTGTATTCGCGAGGCAGCCATTCTGCAGCTTTGTTAACAATCGCTTGATGGCGTGGTATCCACTGTAGATATCTCTGATGATATCTATCTGACCTATGTCAGCCCATTGCCCTACTTCAGATTTAGCCATGATGCCAAGCGCATCCATTTCAGCACAGCACCTCATCTTCGAATCCATGTATATATGTGCTGATGCGACTTCCCTGGCGAGGCGTGGTGCAGCTTGACGGCGAGTGTATCCGCAGCACAGAGCCAAGGTGCTGTAGCTCAGGTGAGGCTTTCCATAGTCTGCACGTCACGCAACGTGTACAACGCAGGAAGGATTGCACATGCGCGTGGGCATGAGGGGGTGGAGAATGCATATGCAGGCTGAGTGGTGCCTGCGTAGGAGGTAGATATGCACAAATGGCGAGGATGCCTGCTGAAGGCGCCCATGCCTATGCACACATGCCAAGGCGAGTGTGCATGACCCGGCGACATGCACGATTGCCGCAGAGGCTATGCATCACGCTGGCGGGCGGGAATATGCGCGACGAAAGGTTTGTTGGATCGGTGATGCACAGGACGAATACGCTCCGTTGACGCACAACACGGGTTCACGGGGCCTACCGTCTACCGCACCAGTGCCGGTGGACGATCGACAAAATGCCGGAGTGAAACGGCCACCTCCGGTGCTTGCCTGTCCCCCATGCGTTCCTTGGTCATAAGTATGTATCCTTGTCGACTGCTCTGGCTCGCGGCAGCGATCCTCGTTGTGATACGGTGATTGTGTTTTAAGCTTCAGTGCCAGAGATGGCTACTCCTAGAGCGGTAACGTGGCACTTGCTGTAATAGCTTTCCGTCATGCTGTGGCTCAGCTGTCAATGCCATTGATGGTCTAACGGCTTATAGTGACGCGGTGTTCTCCCGTTTCAAACCCTCTGAATGCCGACAACGGCCAGAGAGCATCACACGGCAGCTCGACGCGAGTGTCTTCATTCCTGCTGCGCCGCGCCTTCCTGGCAATTGCCATAACATGGCGCTTTGGCTGTGGGCTCTCTCAACAGGTCGCTGTGGCAAAGCCGCTGTCTCGGGTGAGAGGCCCGGGTTACGGTTTCCTGGCCTTGCATGCATGCTTCCATCCTGCTCGAAGGATTAGCTGCATGCATGATCCCTCCACACCCTCTCAACGCTCAGTCTAGCTTAGCCGACTCTTTGCCCCCTGCTATCTGCCATGCCGCATGCCTCCAACGCTTGCTGACTGCCATGCCGTACGCTCCCAACACCTCCGTAGGCCCGGCTAAATGCCCTTCCCCCTTCTGTAGCAAACGGATGCGCACTGAGAGCGAAAGTGAAGGGACGAGGTGTGACATGGGGAGGGACATTGTTGTCTTCCAAAGGCGCAAGAAGTGAAGAAGAGTAAGATTGCCAAAGAAGCTAAGGTGAGAAACTGCCCAGAAGCATGCGCGTAGCGTCTTCAATGTTTGATGATGGTGCAGCAAGGGGAACTTTGAAAGCACAAAGTTGCACAACAGCCCATATTGTTTTCACGCGACTATCATCCCTTACTAAGGCACGTGATGGTGGGGCGTGTTTGATCCAGGGAATGAAGACGATGGCTTCCTTTTTCACCAAGAAGTGAGGGATCATTAGTAGAATGTATGATTGTGCCTGTGATGGGTTCAGCAATCGACATATATATATATATATGGTACCCGCGTGTTTTTTCATAAGGTGACTTGTTGTGGCGCCGCATAAAGATGCTGTCGGCATAGACCACCAAGATTCATGATAAACCGCCTCCTTGTACCATGAAGTAAAGACTGAAACAGTTTCCCAGGAAATTTTTTACCACATGAAATTTTGTCACATGAAAAATGTTGGACCGGGCACCTGCACTGAATATCTTAGGCCGATCGTTGATCAAGCTTCTTGTGACACCATCATCGGCCGATTTTCTGCCTGACCAATGGGCGGGTGGCAGATCAACAGTAATAAGTCAGATACTCTGATGCAGACATGGGAGTATACACTAAGGTAATCTATATGAACTGTAATCCTGCCGCAACGACGGTCGAACGCCACGAAGGGGAAAATGCCGACTTGTGTCACTTGTCCGGCAGTACAATAATGTTATTTGGTAAATCAATGTATTCCCAAACGTGAATGATTGTTACCTTAAACCAGCGATGCATGATACAAATTAAGCGAATGCTCATTACACGTACATATCTGTCATAAGGCTACCGAGCCGGTCCACCCTTGAGCGCTTCTAACGCGCATCCGGCAGAGGCCATTCAAATGACATCAGTGACGAGAGCAGGTTGAAGGATGTAAGCAGCCGGGAGGGTTCTAAACCTGGAGATTCGCGCTGAGGTTTCGTGTCGCACTGCTACAAATGCCTCACCTTCTCTCGCGTTTCAGATCATATTTTCCAATTTAAATTTACGTAACCTGAGATGGATAGATCGCGCAACATCACGCTGCATTCGGCTGTGAAGGGACTTCCGCCTGCTATGATCGCAAAGGAGGTCGCCTGAGAACCGGCATCCCGGTTATCCATACCATTAGCCAACTTGTTCTGGACATGCGTTCGTGCACTGCGGTGGTTCGAAATGCGAGCATATGCTGATGTTCGAAATGTGACCATAGGCCGATGGTGGCACCATCATTTATCCGTGCGTCTGCTATCACTCAGGACTTGTGAACCACTTTGGCGAAGTCACCTCGTGAAAGTGGAAGCACACTTTTGTGAATCACCAAACAGGTAGGTCTATTGGTGACCGTAAACGCTGTATGCGGTGAAAACAACAGCAAAGCTAATCGGTTGCAAAGGAAAGGGGAGAGGGGGAAGTCAGAGCCGCCGCCGAATAGACGCTCCCGTATGGTAACGATTTCTATTTAAAAATGAATTAAATAAGTGGTAGATGTTCGTATTTTAAAAGTTCACTCGTGTGCGCGAAATTCTGCAACTCGAGGCAATATGACAGAGGATGGCATGGCCGCGGTACCTATACATGTAGCTGCTCTCGTGACTATGACTGTTTCACATCTACATCTTTACAGATGAGAGAGACGTTCGGGATGATCGAGCGATCGAGCGAAAGCTATCCTCGTGTGACACGAATGCACATATTGACCACACCGAATTTTATGGGACGAACATAACGGCGTGTTACTAATATGCATTCATTGTGAAAACGGGGATTGAGCTAACACATAAAAAAAAAAACGTTTTCGCACAGACTTGAATCCCATTAATAATAACATGCTATTCAGATTTCTAAACGATATCAAATGTCTTTATATGTGTGTATGTTCCCAAATAAGTTTGGGTGCACTCGGGGGATGCATATTGCTATTGCCCGTCCTTGCTACTTTCCTCCACGCCGAGTCACGCATTGCTCTGACTTCTGTGATCGATAACTGCCTACAGCCTGTTACTGGTACATGTTCGGTTTGCTCGGAGTGATCTCGCCCCATCTACGGTTCGTCGAACGCACCCGTGAGCCGTAACTCCTGGCGCTGAATCCATCCGATCGCGTTTGAGCTAGAATAGCATAACTGCCACTTACATACGACAGGATGATGGGATGCCATGCTAACGGTTGCAGGGCCGGGAGCCTTCTTGAACATGCTATGGATGGCTTCCGGCTTGTGGTATAGTAGCCAAAAAAAAAATGATGGGCTGAAGTGAGCCCCGAACTCAATCCGCTGTCCACAAAATGATTTCCTGAGTGTTGGCAAAGTTCTATGACAGATAACTATAGAGGTTGAAATCCTAGAGATTTCAATTCACAGCTGAATCAGTGTTATTTGTGGCATGCTATTGTATTGAGATAAGATATATTTTATTAAAATGTAACATATAATACATTATGCTCACGAAGCACAACCTCCTGCAATTCCTACAGGAGGACTACTTCCGCTTGACATCCCGCTTACGGGGTCTTCACACTGATTCCATCCGATCCTGCGATGATGACAGCCGTGGTCATGTTGCAGAACAGTCCGTGGTCAACCACGCCACAGAGTGACTTCAGCTCCTCGGCAGCCTTGGCAGGGTCCTTGATGGGCTCTTCAAAAATAAGATCGACAATGTAGTTACCGTTGTCAGTGACTGCAATCTCATCACCATCGGGCGCGGCGCCAGTGGCAGCTGAGCCCATACGCAGCTGGGCCTTGCATCCCGCAACAGATGGCAGGGCTGCAACCTGAGAAAAACAGAGCATAACCCTGAGAACATGTGGAACACGCCGAACTGTGGAAATGGAACGTTTACATCGGATCCTCCAACAGGATCAGATTGACACTTCCATCAGATATGTTTTGAAGAACTCATCTTTTCTCGCGCGGCGTCTACTGTGTGCGAGTCACAGAGTATGACAAACCTTGCGGATGGTGTGTTCATGGCAGAAGGGGGTGATCTCCACGGGGAGAGGGAAGCCGGGGCCGAGGCCGTCGCAGAGCTTGGACTCATCCACAATCACGATGAACTTCTCGGCGCAGATCTCCACCAGCTTCTCACGGAGAAGCGCACCGCCGCCACCCTTCACGAGCTGCAGATTGGGGTCGACCTCGTCCGCGCCGTCGATGGCGACGTCAAGCTCGGAGTGTGTGTCGAGGGTGACGAGGGGGATGCCGAGCTCTTCCGCCTGCTCCTTGGTTCGCACGGAGGTCGGCACGGCGAGGATGTCCGTCAGCTCGCCTGCAACAAATGTAGGCTCAACTCATGGCCGCCACAAACAAAACGGCAAGAACCAAGGTCTCATCGTGCTCGTCCAACACGTCCATGCATACAAGACCGATTCCTAACTTTGGGAGAGTGCATAGGGTCAATTAAAGAAGCAAGTTGACGTTACAGCACGATGTAGTTCGACGAGACATACCGTCTAGGTCACCCGAACAGGGAACACAAGAGGTCTTCAAAAGTGCTGCTTGAAGTATGACACATACAGTCTAGGTCACACGAACAGGGAACACAAGAGGTCTTCAAAAGTGCTGCTTGAAGTATGACACATACAGTCTAGGTCACACGAACAGGGAACACAAGAGGTCTTCAAAAGTGCTGCTTGAAGTATGAGACATGTGCGCTCAGTAATATATATTTGGTTTCTGATATTTGAAAATACCATTGTAAATTATTTCACAATACACTGCGGAGGACAAGAACAAACAAACGAAGGACATTACGAGACTGATGTGCCGAGCACAAGCGGAAGGTGGACGTCCGTGCACCCTGACACAAGCATGCGGTACGGTATCCTCCCACGGTTTGGTAGGTGCAGAGTCTTGCTCGACTTGTCAGACGGGTCGCGGAGACGCCTGGTCGAACCAAACGGGACCCGGAGACGCCTGGTCGATCCAGCCGGGACCCGGAGACGCCTGGTCGAACCAGCCGGCACGCGGAGAAGCCTGGTCAAGCCAGACGGACGCGGAGAGGTCTGGGCGAGCCAGACGGGAACCCTTTTTCTGGGTAAGGCTTCTCCGGGTAGAAGCCTGGTCCTGGAGCATGGAAATGTTTTATGAGCACTAAAAGCAACTATGCCCTCGAAATCTCACTCGGAATTTGAGGGTTTGCAAAGCCCAACTTCTCGGCGAGAGTGGCGGGTTCTGCTCAAGACCAGCCATAGAACCTTGCTGACACTTGTCTCAAACAGCTTCGATATTCAACTATCAGGTTTACTACTTCGGGGACTATCAAGAAACTCCTTTTGAGCTTCAACGCTGAATATCGTTCGTTGTAGAACTTCATACATTCGACGACATAGTCAACTGCCATACGCTCGATGAGGCGGCCGGCTTATGCACGTACAAGAGCACAACGTTCCCTCCTTGTAGCGCAGTCACAAGGCGCAGGCAAGCTATCTGACACCGGCCTTCGCGCAGGTACAAGATCAGCGCTCAGCTTGTAGCAAAAAGACGCTGCTCGCAAGAGACGATGCAACAAGGAGGTCAAGGCTGGCCAAAACGAGAGGGGCTGCACCGGATTTCAACAGCTCTCCAACCCTCTCCACTGCGAACGCCGCCGTGGATCCCGTGCCCAAACCAACGACCATACCGCTCTTCACATAGTCGTCGACGGCTTTGTACCCCACCATCTTCTTGAGCTCGTCCTGGGTCAACTGCGCAGCCCGACAAGGACCTCACTACTAGCGCACCTCCGTACAGCTTTCACAGGAAAGTCGAGGCTTTCCTCCATCTTACATTTTACGCACAATTATCTCAAGATAAAATCAGCTGATTCAGGAGAGATACTCACCGCGAGCACGGGGGCGCTGGACCGAACGCTAGCGCGGCTGGTCTTCTTCGCGGCTGCGACAGACAGAGAGAAATATATTCGACGGATAAGGACAATGGCAATGAAAGGCGAAAGAGCGCAAATTAAGCTGCTCCTTGTTGCTCGCTCAACCCCGCCTCGTTAAAAGTGCAGCGAAAACTAGGTGTGCAATCCGCCTACACTTCGACAACCTTCTCGACATATCCGTGTGACTAACACTGATTTCATGGCAGTGGAAATACCGTACCAAATATACGAGTTCAGGTAACAATAACCTTTCTGCGTGTTGAGTCGAACGCTAAATTCAGTCAGGTCGTGTGAACGGCGACGCGACAGTCCAAAGTACGAGCAGGATATGTAAGGCCACCAGCTTGTGGATAGGACCAAAAATACTACAATTGCAGCGCTGTAAATGTATGCGCTAACACGCGCTCTCCTTAAGCTGCCGTGGCAATTTTTGGCGCAAAACTTAGCATGTGACGCACGAGTTCGCACTTTCAACAATTGTGATACTGACAGCCATGTATGTAGGTTGCAAAAGTTTTGGTCAGGGGTGTGCAATAGCATGTTGAAGCTCCCAAATTTGGGTAATCTCACCAAGGCTCGCACGCTGGCCGCGAAGCTGAGCTGGCGCCTTACCGCAGACCTGCTTAGGATTACGCGTTGGTTACCATCTTGTGATTTCGCTTTCAAGTCGTGAGGCTTCAAGGATCGCGACAAGTTAATCCTAACAAGTTAAGCAGCCCCTAACAAGTTCAGTCGCCCCTAACAAGTCTCAAAATGTTGATGAGCATACAAACCTTGGATGCTGAGGGCATAGACAGCATTGTGGTGTTCATGATGCTTTGGAAAAGTGACTGCTGGACCTACGAATCTATTTGGTTTTTGACAAGTGCGATATCTCATATCATGTTTCCGCTTGGCTCTTCATGCGGTTGGGTGCTCTCACTTTCGTCTGTCGACTTTCGGATCGGAGATGCTCGAGCGAGCCCGATCTACAGGCTTAAGGCTAGAGCTCAGCTCAAGCTGTCACTCGTGACACACAGGCGAAGACATACGTGTGAAGACCTGGAAGCCTGACTTCCACATGACATCTGACGTCAGCACCTGCAAGGGAATCTAATGCGATCCGTTCGATAAAATGTTGTTCGTGTACAGAGAAGCCGTTATTGTGTGTCGTACGATGAACAGGATCTCCCATCATGCGTGCCATCGGTCTACATTTGCCTCGAGCTTACCAATTGCAAGGTGATTAGAGCTATCCGATAAGTTAGATTTGAGATGACCTGTTCAGGACTGACACGTCAGACACATGGGCAAAATTGTATATGGGAGGCTCGATTCCATCTCCACCAAGGTGAGGGTCGCGGGAGACACAGTGGCACACGACACATGAGTATGGGTGACACCCCCCACCACCCGTCATATAAAAGGGCGGAAGAGAGGGGAGGGTGGCGTATCCTAGAAATCGTGTCGTTCGTAGATAACAAATACAAGGGGTATTGTAATTATCTTTTTGGGTTTGGGGTTGGATTCCAAACTTTCGTAACGACAAAGATAAAGTAACCCAGGGGGACGGTGTCTTTCGAGTCTTGGCTCGCACGTCAGCGCATAAGGTAAACCAACCCCGCAACCGATATCTGATGGGGGAAATGACATTGCTAACCACTACGCACTAGAGCTATGGCGTCTAGGGCGTTCTCACTATCATAGCGGACACCGGGAGTCGAACCTCAGTGCCCCGGTTGTATAGGTTGGAAACAACCGTCTAGACCATCTAGCGCTAGATATTGAGGACGCCCTAGACGCCATAGCTCTAGTGGTTAGCAATACCACTTCCTCCATCAATATCGTCCGGGAGCTGGCGATTCGCGGCTAGAGTCGTAGGCGGAGCGCGCCCAGGCGTCTCCTTAAGCGGAGGAAGATGAAAGCGAGAGCATCCGCCCCACTTCGCCGACGGACGCGACATGCTCCGCAAGAAATAGCAGACGACCTTGGAAAAGGTACGGGAAGTTGTTGACGTGCTTGTCGATGAAGCTGCCCTCCGCCACTTTATATCGTGCAGACTCTAACTCAAAATCTTCCTCAAATGTAGACGAGTAGCTGCGGTGCGAACGAGTCAAAGCCGATAATAAGTCCCGCCGAGCTAGAACTAGTTCGCATAAAAGACAGGGCACGTCGACTCCACATCGTGCTTGATATTCGTTCACGGCGAAGTACCGCCATAGCCGGAGACTTGTGCGACCCGAGTGATCTTTCCGCCGCTTGGACTGCGTGTGGTGGACGTCGGCGGCGCATGGGAGCGCCCACGGTGAGAGCCAAGGTTAGCGGATCGGTTGGTCCGATATTCTGATCATAAATCGATTTATCGGAATATCACAATCAATCGATTACCACGCGAAAAAATAGGAATCGATCGATTACGAGAGGAGGAAATCAGACGTCAATCGCGATTATTATGCGCCTGAAAAAAATCAGCATTTATCGATTTTGAAATTGAAATTCTATGATTTATATGGATTTCGATCATTGATTATTGGTTACTATCCCACGGTCCTTGTGGGAGGACCAGATTTGAATGTGGTACTCCCACAAGGACCTATTTTCAAATAATTTAATTGGGCATGCCAAACAAAATTGGAGGTGCGTCCAATGGAAGGTGGTCTATACAGGGTCTATACTTAGTTAGATGGTTTGGCCTGGATCTGCCTCATATATCTACAAGGATTGCATTTGTACATGCATCCCTCGGATTTTTCAACTCGGAATTTTTCTAATGTTAAAAATCTCATGAAGGATACAATCGTGCCGCACAGGCCGCGCGCCCCCAACAGTCGCGCCGCCCATAGCCGCGCGATGCCCCGACAGAGAGCGCACCGCAACGGCAGATTGGGGGAAAAGTTGTATCCTTCGTGTTTCACTCTTCGCCGCCTACGTGGCACCGTGGGGAGTCAGGTACTCTGTACCGCACCAGAATCGCCATCAATAGCCAGAGTAGCTCAACGGCAGAGCGCTCGTCCGGTATGCGAGAGGTCACGGGCTCGATCCCGGCCTGGCTCACCTTTTTCGGGCTTCTGGTCTAGCGGTACAGTTTCTGTTTCCCCATGAAAATCACTCAAAATAATACCGTATCTTCAATAATAGTTTGCTGATAGTATATGGAGGCCGAGTATGCGTCCAAGGATTCAGCAACACCGTAGCATTGTGTACAATCATGTTTACAATAGAACCGCAAGTTGATAACCTCATAGTGGGCATATATTTGCGCCCAACTCGACATACCCTGTCATTTTTGGTCAAATGTCAGAAAATCTAAGGGTTAATTTTGGCTCGGATGTGATGTCCTGGATGCTAGATTATTTGCGTGCATGGCACTTCCACACCATCGTCTCCCTATGGTCGGCATATAGAGACAATACTTGAAAATTTGAACCATCTACATGGCCATAATGTGCACTACGTTGGCGTGTATGCATCGTTGAACCGGACGAAAGGCAATTTCTTTTTGGGAGATTTAAGGCATTTTTCAAATTTGACACCCGGTGCTACTTCAACCGATATTTTGAGGGTCAAGATGACCTCGGATGAAAGTTTCGACAAGACACGCAGAAAGAGCAGCTCGAGAACTTGACAACACGGGTGCTCAACAGGGTAGATATCTTCCGCGGAGGTGACTCGGCCCGCATTGGGAATTTACTTCGGCCACATTTCGGCCCGTCTCGGCCCGAACCCAAAATTGCCCGCCGCAGGCGCAAAATTTTAATTTTAAGTATGACAATTTGTCAAAAATCGATAAAATTTTGGAAATTTATCGATTTTCCCCTCAATGCGACTCGGCCCATCCGCAACTTTTCCTTCGGCCCGCCTTCGGCCCTGGCCTCCGTGACACGGCCCCGGGCCGGCCAATCCCAGGAAGATATATTCCCTGGTGCTCAAATTTTCAAAGGACCTTCGAGGAGGGAGTTAGCCTGAGTTATAGCCTGGTCCTTGTGGGAGGACCAAGGTTTAGTTCGTGAATTTTGTGAAATCGCATCCACAAATCGCACCCGGTAAGCATGACCCTAAAGTCACTCTATGGACGAACCCATGCAAAATAATATTCAATCGACTAAAAATTATCATGAAAAAAGGCTTGGATATGCTTTAACGGGCAAGCTAGCGACCAATATAGCCATTGCGAAGTTGAACAAGGCTACAATTAAGCAATTGCAATATCTTCATGGCAGGAAAGATTGACCAGTATTTTGACAGGGTGAGCAACAACTCTTCCAAATAATTACTCTAAGCTAGAACAACCTCCACTGGGCTGCAATTCATGTCTTCTACTTTCAAGGCGCGCCCCTTTCAGATCTCTGATCGCTCTGTCCTATGTCGGCTGGCATATCATCATCTGCCACCTATACAAATCCTGATTAGAGAATCTACACCTAAATAATTATCTCTCTAGCTTATCTAGTTGCCTCTGACCCTTTTCCTCCGAGGGGGCAACTCAGATTCGTCATCACTGTCAACCATTGTAAGAGTAGGAACAGTCTTGGCATATTCATATATGATAGGTCGACTCTTCGGCTTAGATTTGGTCTTCACCACTGGGGTTGGAGCACAACCAGATATGGCATCAGGCTTCGGCTCGGGGATAGGTGGATCCTCTGGCTGAACTTGTGATGTCGGAGATGTGCCCTTTGGCACCCAGAGAAGTTCACCCTTATCATCCATGTTAAACTGCAGTCCCTGTCTCTTCAACCTTCGAGCTTCAGCCTGTTCTTCAGCATCGTCAGCTACCAGGTCATCGAACTCGTTGACGTCATCCTCGGAGTGGGTGTCATATTCACCAGGCGTGTCATACTCCCACTTTGGACTGGCAGTATCAATGTTCTGCTTACTGTCAGTAGCTCCCGCGTCATCATCGTCATCAAAATCTGGCAGCTTCTCCTTACTCCTGGCCACAACGCCTGCACCCGAATCGTCACTGCTCGTAGGCGTCGATTGTCTGGTCTTACGCCCAATGTATGGAATTCCGCGATATTCGTCAGTCTCAGTCGCATAATTCCAACGCGCATTACGGATCGGTAATGAAAACGGCGCTACTGGTTCCTTCGCTCGAGTGGCGTCTTCCAAAAACCAGTTACCGCCCCTCGAGCGCTCCCAGCGGCGTAGCGCTCCAGAGGGATGGACGATGATATGCTGCCAGCTATAGCCACGCGCATGCTCTCGCTCCCCAAGGTACGCAGTCAATGGCTCTGGGGTCCCTTTCCGTGCCCATTTCCATTGCGCGGCCCCATTGGGTAGAAATACAATATACCAATCGAACGGCTTAAAATGGCCAGTGTCCCCTGGCACAACTCCTCCCCTCTTAGGCGGAATTTCTAATTATGAATTTGTCGCACTTCTCTAACAGGTTTACCGATCTCAGCAGTCCTACCCAGGATTCTGTCGATCGATCGTTAGTAACCGACAACGAGAGACACGTTTAACAATTCCATATTTTACCCCGAAGATATGCGGAATTTCCAATTATGAATTTATCGCAACACTTCTCTTACAGGTTTACCGATCTCAGCAGTCCTACCCAGGATTCTCTCGACCGGTCGTTAGTAACCGACAATGACGTACCTCCGTCGTATCGCTAATCAGCGACGCGATACTCGAGCACCCTGCGCTGCTCCCTGCGGCCCTGCGGCTCTGCGGCCAGCTCCCATCTAATTTCAAAAATGCCAAGTTTCTAGTTCCTTCCCAAGTTCTGATTCCCCGAAATCAGTTTAGTACCCCCGAATCCCTGAAAAGCCGCCACCCACTCTCTGCCAGCTAAATTCGTCCCAAACGTTTCATAGAGAAATTCGCTTGCGTAATTATCCAGCGGATTTGTTGACCGACCACTGATTATTCAACACGATGAGCCCGCCACCCCGTACACTCCGCCAGCTTAGATGTTGCCTCACGCTGTTCGAAATATCCTGTCCGCATGCGCTTTGCTGGCACTCTGGGCGTCTGTCGCGGCTTCCATGGGACGTTTCTTAGCTGGCCACGGTTTCTCTGGCAAAAATATCATCTCTACCGGCTTGAGAATGTGTACTTAAGGTTTGTTCTCTTCCTACATCTCAGTAATTTTTAAACTTCCAGCGCCGGTCCCACATACAATGAGCAGCGAAAACGCCACCCCTTTGCACCAGCGCGCCTTGCGCGCTGTGCGATTGTATTGCTCTCAACCTCCTGTTAATTTGGCCTGCTCGCAACCTACTATCGACCCGTTAATGAACGCGTTTGACATCGCAGAGGAATGGTTCGATGTTAATCTAGAGGTCCCCTAACCCCCCCCCTTCCGGTTGACTTCTTCATTTTAGTTCCTGACAGTTATTTCTGTTATGTGGCGTAGGCTGATGGATCTTCCACGTGTCGTCCTGCTTTCGCCCCGACCGGTGGGGATCGCTGCACATCTCCAGTCGCCTCGGAAGTTCGCCGCCCCTTGCAAGAAGTCCCTTGTAACAATGTTGCCACCTCGAAGTCCCCATTCTTCAAGCCCTGTTTCCAAGAAGGTTGGTTCCTTCCTTCCTTCCACCCCACCCCCATTTCCCCTCTCCGTGCATTGCCATTAATTAACCTCCTGCTTTTTTCTGCTCCTGCAGATCTTTATATCAATACTCACTGTCGTTACGTGTGTGTGTTTCGGGCAAAGACGAAGGCTGTATGGTCCCGCATCGCGGAGCGCGTGTCCTTCGCTTCCTTCAAGGAACATCGGTCTTTCGTCGAAGGAATTGGCATCCGCATGCGACGAATCACCAAGTCTGAATATTCCCGGACCTACGCACGAGTGTAACACCCACGCCACCCCCGAGGGGTTGGCCTTCCCATATGCCGAGAAATATGTTTTCAACGCTCAGACACGCCTCTGGGAGGTGTTCCATAACGGGTACCCTCACGCTGACTGTGTTTCCACGGCTCCTGAGACTGGAGTCCCAGTCAGCAGATTCCGCGCAGCGTTGACCGAACTTGCGGCAGCTCGCCGTGGGCAACCAGCAGTAGCCCTGAACGACCTAATTCAGAAACACTGGGATGGTACCGAAAAATCTAAGCAAGATCTGCCTACTTTGAAGCGAGTTCAAAACTTCGTGGGTCGCCTCAAAGATTCGAGCTGCGGTGAGTCCCCTTCACTTTGACGATTCTCTATTATTTTCGAATGTATTCCGGTCACTTTTTTGTGGATCGCACGTTGTGCAAAGTACACATTTTAGTTTGCTCTCATCTATAATTTCGGTACGTACACTTTTGTTTACTGCTGTTTTGCAGAAACGGGAACCGTCAACACCGTTTCCGGTTTGAAGGATTGGGTTGAAAAAACTCTATGCCCTCAGAGCGATCTGAGTTTGATGCCTGGGCGTCGGAACGTGACCGTTGCGATGCTTTTGTCGTCAGCTATGAACGGCAAACCCGGTCCCACATATTATATCTTTCAACATTTATACATATTTTAGCACCTGCTGCCATGCTTGCCCCTGTTATTCAAGCCACGAGGTACTTTTGACTGCAATAATCTGATTCTATCACGGTACAAGGATTAAAAAGTAAGGATTTGTCATCAAATCTTCGTTCACTTCTGTCGATCGGTTCGAAGGCGACTTATCCGCGCCTTACGACCATGGGCTTGTACCCCATGGTTCCGGAGGTTAGATCCACTGTAACGTGCAATATATATCCAATATGATGGGGTCCGGACAATTTTGTTATTTGCCTGTGGTGTGGTTTTGTTAAAGTAATATATTTTGCCTCTTGCCCTTTATTTCCTTTTTAACAGGTGCGACCGGTATGGTCCTGCGATTGCCATGACCAACTTAATATTGGGGGAGAACATTCGACGGGAACATTCTTGCCACGGTCGTCACAACATATTCACTGTAAAGGCCGACGCCTCCTTTGCCGGAAAGCAACACGGCGAGTACATCCTCATCGACTTGGGCACCGATGGCGTCACCTTTGAAAAGCCTCACCTCTGGAAGGTCATCACTGAGACGAGAAATTGTCCCCGTCAATCTTTCTACTTATTCCTCTAAGAGCGAGTCCATCTTCTCATACTTGGTCGGATTGCACGCGTGAGTGGGAAGGTCTCGGACTCCAGGCCTTTGTCAATGCGGTCCGCAACTTTACTCATGGGGAGCATATCATGTTCTTTCGCGGTGCGAGCACCATTCCTGGTATCGTGGCCACGATGGAATCGGACGAGCGTGGACATCGCGAGGACCGACGTTTGGCCGATCGACACGCCACCCACCTCGTTGTGTTGGAGAAATCTGTCCCCGTGCTGTTGAGGAACCGCGCCTTCAAGAACAAGGACACATTCGCCCACTCCCTTCCGAGTTACCCGATTGTTTTCTTGCAGCTCGCGTGTGAGCTTATATCTGTGGAGTTCGAGGATGATCCTTGCAACTTCTACCTGTATCCCTCTCGCATTCATGGGTTCGACTTCATTTCTATGAACCTGAATGCAACTGGTAAAGTTGCGACGGAGCTTCGTGTGAGCAAGTTCCGACTCTTGATCCGCGCAGAGAATTCCCGCAACTTTTTCCACAGCTTATTGGATCTGGTGAGAAAGTACTCGGATGACATCGTGGAGTTGACATTCAACGTGGACGATCCCACCGATCCTGTCGATGGGAACGCATGTTCTATGTGCGGCCGCTGCCCCCGCAGCCCAACGTGCACTACGTGCGGCCGCTGCCCCAGCAGCCCAACGCGCACTACGTGCGGCCGCTGCGCCGGCAGCCCAACGCGCACCATGTGCGGCCGCTGCCCCGGCAGCACAGCGCGCACTATGTGCGGCTGCAGCCCCGGCAGCCCAACGCGCACTATGTGCGGCCGCAGCCCCGGCGTCCCAACGCGCACTATGTGCGGCCGCTGCCCCGGCAGCCTTACGCGCACTATGTGCGGCCGCAGCCCCGGCTGCCCAGCACACGCGCAGTGCGGCCGCAGCCCCGGCAGCCCCGTAATGCGCACGCAGTGCGATCGCAGCCCCGGCAGCTTATCATGCGCGCAATGCGACCGCTGCCCCGGCTGCCCAGCACACGCGCAGTGCGGCCGCAGCCCCGGCAGCCCAATGCGCACGCAGTGCGATCGCAGTCCCGGCAGCCCAGCATGCACGCAATGCGACCGCTGCCCCGGCTGCCCAGCACACGCGCAGTGCGGCCGCAGCCCCGGCAGCCCAATGCTCACGCAGTGCGATCGCTGCCCCGGCAGCCCGTTACGCACGCAGCGTGACCGCAGCTCTGACATGCAGTGCGACTGCGGCTGCCCCGGCAGCCCAAATACGCGCACTATGTGTGACAGTACCGGCGCAGGCGGAGAGCTGCGGCGAGCGGGCGGGGCGCGCACTATGTGCGGCAGCACCAGCGCAGGCGGGCAGTTGCTGCGAGCGGGCAGGGCGCGCACTATGTGCGGCAGCACTAGCGCAGGCGGGCAGTTGCTGCGAGCGGGCAGGGTGCGCACTATGTGCGGCAGTACCGGCGCAGGTGGATAACTGCTGCGAGCGGGCGGAGCACGCACTATGTGCGGCAGTACCGGCGCACACGGACAGTTGCTGCGAGCGGGCGGGGCACGCGCACTATGTGCAGCAGTACCGGCGCAGGCGGGCAGTTGCTGCGAACTGGCAGGGTGCGCACATAGTACGCGCTCGGAGTATGCGCGCGCGGCAGTGGCATTACCTGCGGGAGGGCCTTCCGATGGGGCGTACGATGGTGACGGGATGGCAGTTCCAGAATCGTCTTCATATAATTGTCCGGTGTCCGTATCAAACGCTGTTGCGGGCGCAGCGGCAGCAGACGCCATCAATGCTTGCGTCGCTCAATGATGCGGCTGCTATTCGGCAACAACGGGATTTAGCAAAGGGCAAGCGTTATTTTGCGATGTCCCAGCGGTTGCGACAGCAGCATTCCGCATGTTTATTGTCGTGCAACGTGACAACAGACGCAGGCGCGAGAGCTGTTCCGCAGGCAGTCCAGCATGCGCCGTCCAGCGCAATGGCTGATGACCCAGCATCTCATAGCGCAAGCGCGAGTGTTGCCTCGCAGGCAGTACAGCACGTGCCGCTCAGCGCGATGGCTGATGGCTCAGCAGCTCATAGCGCAAGCGTGAGGAGTGCCCCGCAGGCAGTCCCGTACGTATCGCCCAGCGCAATGGCAGATAACTCATCCGCAGCTCATGGCGCAAACGCGAGAGGTGTTGCAAGTGGTTGCAAGTGGTTCTGGTACTGCAAGTGTTGCCCGCACATTTTGGCGGGTTACCACCTCCGTGATGGCTTTGACATCTTTGGGATGATGGAACGCGCCTTTCTCCCGAACAAGCCGAAGACCATGAGGCAAAAGCGGGCTGCAGAAGCTTCCAAGTAGTGTGACGTAACTGTAACCGTGAACTGATAATCCTTGTAGCAACCGTATTATCCTTTGTACAATATGTAATTAATTTTATATCACGAAGGTGCTTGCCACTGAATATGTTATTGTTGCATGCTTTCTTTCGGATTGTGAATGTTGTCCCTTTTTTATATTTAAACTTCATCGATGTCTGATTGAAATTCCACAATTAGATATTTCTGTCATCGGATTTATGCCCGATCGATTTTCATAATTTGTTATCCTGGCTGTTTCTGTCCATGTAAATCAGGTCATCTGAAAAATTTCTGTGAATTTTCATGACAGACTTGAGTGTGGAACTCACTGCTGTCGCAGCTGCGACAGCCATGTGAACCACACTCATTTTTGTCGCTCGATATAATTGCAGTTTTGTCGCACGGTGCGACAAATAAAAAGACCTCGCGACAAAAATGAAGTGCTACCCGCCACTGGCACTCCGACTGATGCTCTAACATGCAGAACATGCCCGCCAACTACTGCTCGAACGTCGAAGAGACGATGAGGACTACACGGCTGGCGTGCTGGGTGCGCTGACATCTGGGTAGTAGGCAGCCCTGATAGGCAGGCCCCTAGCCCCTAGATTTAGAAATCCGTCCAGAGGTAGTGACCTAGGACCCAAGTAGGAGTACGAGTACAGTATAGTTCGAGCCGAGTGGGTTTTAGGTTTAAAGTATTCATTTTCTGCTTTATCAATTCACTCTCAAGTTCTCATCCGTTCGAAACCACAGCAACCTTCTGACTAACACGATATTCACTTCCGAGGGATACCGGCGGTATCCTGCTACTGGCCACAAACGATGAGTTCCAGTAGGTCTACGACGTAACCAAAGAGGCATCCATTGCTCGAGTCCCTGTGCGGGCTCGTTGGTCGCCCGCTGAGGCCGCCCGCTGTGTGATATTCCTACCTTCGCATTCCTTTGTCACAATCACGCGGTGATGGTGTGTAATAATCTGTGCTGATTTATAAACAGGTTCGGATAGGGCCCTGACTGCCCCTAGCTACGACCCACACTGCTCTTGTCACATTTCCGAACGCGTGTCTGATGACCGGTCACCTCCCACACATACCACTATAGTATCCGTATGCATAGTCCTCATATAAAGACGGACGCTGATGCCCTTTATCATTGACTATATTTCCGAGAGATACATAGGGTTTAGCGGACCGGTATTTCTCTCCCATAGAATGATACAAATCCTGTTTATTATCTTTAATGGAAGTGCCAAGCACGTGTCTTTAATGACCGTACGGGCCGGTTTCAGATGCGTGCGGATGTAAGACACCTCTGAGTGAAGAGCTGCATAAGGCGCCCGAGCAACAGTAAGGAGCAATCAATAGGATAGCAAACATGCCACAATATTTTAGAGACGCGGCATTGTTATTCTGCATGTTTATACATGCACACATATGTTGCTGAGAAAGCGAATCACGCGCAACTCTTTATCCGACTTTGATTGCATGCAGTGCGTGTAGAGAATCATGTCTACGAGCAACGATGAAGTATACATGCACGACACAGACGATCATCAAGCTGTAAATGAATTCAGGTCGATACCAAGATAGTGAATGTGGACAATACGTCAGCAAATGCCATCGTTTCACGTGAATCTTCACAACGCGAGTTTGAATAAGCCCCTTCTCAAAGCTTCATCGATGGCATCGAATCAAGACTTGACGCCCGCGACCAATGGAAACTGATGAAACTATGGCAGTCGACGAAGCATTATTTGTTCTGTGCGCCCCCTGTGGACCTGTCGGAGAATGCCATATGCTACCAAACACCACACGTTATCTGACCAATCTTCGACATCATCAAATTAAATTACGACTTCAACACGTTGTGGTAGGCCAGAGTTGATTTTCAATTCTCATTGCAAACTTAATCCCGAATAACTCAGAACTGACGTGCACAGCATCCACACCTCTCACACTGAGCTGGAATGGGGACATGCGACCTGGAAGCCGAGTGATATACCACGGTGGACATAATTATACTCTATGATATGACATCCCGGCAGCAGATCCACCCTTTACATCCAAATGCCGGCCACAACATGCTTGCGCTACAAATAAAGTTCTCTACGTTGGGAAGCTTCCTTATACCGCGTCATCATGGCCCGCCTTGCAGCCACTTCATCACCTCGAACTGCGATCCGGTCGACAGCAACTGAGCTGTAGCAAGGTGACAAGCATTGGTTGCTAAGGCCGGCAGTCATGATGTGACCGGTGCTGTTCGGGTTAATAACATACTGCTGATTGATTTGCTTGTGACCACAACCATACATCTCAATGTGCATGTTCGAGCGGTCTTGGTCCATGCACTTCTTGCTCCACTGCGATCGAATGTTCATCGTGCTCTCGTCGTAGCTCCATTTTTGGTTCCCCTTGTTCTTGATGCCGCATTTGAAAAACGCTACTGCAGGTGTATCAGAACCGGCGTCGTCGACCTTGGACTCCGTGAGACAGTCACCAGTTGCAGTAAGCGTGAATGTGCCGGCAGCAGGGTCCCAAGCAAAGACCTGCGGTTTGACCTGCCGATGAGTAGGGGTATCACAGGGTACCAGACATACCTGTGCCACGAGCTGCGTACTGCTGAGGGACACCTCAAAGGAACTGGTGGCCTTCTGCGCTGGCACCTTGACAAAAGCGGCGCCCCTCTGCAATGCCACCCCAAAGTTGGCGTGGTCCTTCTGGTAAAACCATCCCGAAGCGGCGTAGTTCAGGGCCGGCATGCTTTTGTACTCGGTCATCGGTTGCCCGTTGAGGTACACGATGGTCGGGCGCTCTGCCTTGTTGTAGTGCACTTTCATTGTCCAGCCACGCGCGTCCAGCTGCCCCTCGAAAGCACCCTCTGCTGCTCCCACAGTGATGTTCACCGGCGGGTTGGGTGGAGCAGCGAGCCCGGCGTGGGGGGCACTGAGGCGCCCCCACGCCTGCGTGACAGAAATGTTTGTCTTGGCATATGCTGCACCCTCGATCGCCTGCCGGGTGACGCCATCATCCTCGTACAGCTCAAACCACGTCGAGCCATTCGGGTAGATGTCGAGCGTGATTGGATCGTGGGGGGCCTCGTTAAAATAGAGCATCTCGGGCCACATGGGGATGATTGCCCCGGCTTTGACAAACATTGGCAACACGTTGAGTGGAGCATCATACCCATCGATCGTGGCTGGACCGACGTGCTCAGCGCCTGTCCAGTAGTCGTACCAGGTGCCGGCGGGCAGGTAGATACCATCACGGGTGATGGCACTGTTGTACACTGGCGCAACAAGGAGTGACTCCCCGGCCATGAACTGGTAGCCGGACCCGGTGTGATTGGTGTACAGCGAGGCGTCACCAGGAAATTCCAGGGCCATCGCGCGCACTGGTGGCACCCCGGTGTCATGGGCAACCCGTGAGTAGGTATAAAAGTAAGGCGTAAGGCGCATCTTGAGCTTGAGGTACATCCGGGCGATGGAGGTGTAAGGCTCCCCATAGGTCCATGGCTGCTTGTCCGGATTGGACGCCCATCCGCTCATGACCATCATAGTGGTCATCATGCACTTGAACTGCAAATCGCGGACGTATGTGTGTGGCGAACCACCAAAGATGCCATCCACATCGCCGGAGACGTGCGCCTGCGCGGAGAACCCGGCCCCGACGAACGTCGGCAGCTGCCAGTTGATATAATCGTACGCGCCTGAGTCGTCCCCAGTCCACATCACAGCATAGCGATGCGTCCCAGCCCACCCCTCGACCGTCCAGATAAATCGTCGCCCGTCCGAGTTGCCCTCAATCCCATTAGCGAGGAAGCGTACGCTCTCGAAGGCGTACTTGTAGCCGGCACCGATCCATCCGACGTCGGTCTTACCGATGCGAACCCCGGATCCATTCACCTCGCGGGCGATGTTCGGGAGCCCCGTGGACGACCACAGCCCGGTGTAGAACCCGCGCTTGTGCAGCTCTCCCACCACGAAGTCGAGGTCAGCGAACGCATGCGGGAAGGTGGCGTTGCCTTCGCCGTACCCACAGCCATACCCATCGTTCGGCAGGAACCAGGCTCCCGGCATATCCTGCTTGCGGTACTCATCCGCCACTGCAAGTACCACGTGCGTGGAGTCTCCGTGCCGCTCGTTGTGATAGCAGTCCGAGTCACCGAGCCCGAGGCCGTATATAGGCACCATGAAGGGCTTCCCCGTGATTCCGACGTACCGGCCCAGCACTTTCTTCATGTCGCCAGCAAAGTAGAACGCGTCGAACCGAGTTTCGTTGTGGCAGGTTACCGCCGCCCCGGCGAGCTCTGCGCCAAAGTCATACCAACCAGGGGACCACGTGTTACGGAATACCCCGTAGCCCGCAGTGGAGAGGTAGAAGGGGACCGCATTCGGGTTGCCGTTGTCTGCCCAGTTGAAGTCTTTGCTGATGTGGATTCGGTGCCCGCGGTGCGAGAAATGCCCGTTCTGCATCCCGCCGCCGAAGTAGTACTCGCCGTCTACCATCGCGAGGGTCTGCATCGTGGTGGTGGCGTTCCAGCTCAGCCCCGCGGACTCTGCCATCAACTCAGTCCCGTCCGGCCCCAGCAGCGCAAACCGCAGCGTCGGCGCCACCGTCGCCCGGACGCTCACCTCCGCAGCTTGCATGTCGTAGTAGGCGCCGCCCGGACCCGTTGTCAAGCTGGCCTTCACCCCAATCGGGGACCCAACGACGAGGTCCTCGGAGGCGTCATCCGTGAATTTGCCCTGGATCCCGAGCCAGATGCGCACGCTGCCCTCAGTGTAGAACTGCACCTTGATTTGGTCCGCCCCACACGTGATGAGGAACGAGTCGCCGGCGGTCTGCTCAATACGCTGCAGCTTCCCAATGGTGCTTATCCCTGCGCTCGCCACCTGCAGCGCCGAGCGTTAGGCTGAGTACAGTGAGAAAGTGTAGTGTATGCTGAGAGTGTGCAACTCTTCGGATTTCTTGCTGTGCGCTGCTCTGATTTCAGGCGCAAATGTGGTAGATATGCTGGGCCCAGCTGGTACATGGTAAAAATGCATGGGGGCAGTCAGTTTGTGCTAGGTACGCGAGGGCGTCGTCGGTACGTGGTAGCCACACATAGGCACCAGTCGGATCAATGCTGACTTTCAGGGGAATAATGACGTCCATGCACTCAAGGCGCACTGCTGGCTTTCAGGGGAATAATGACGTCCATGCACTCAAGGTGCGCTGCTGACTTTGAGAATAATGACGTTGCGCCAGGTGCTGCCGGCTTCGGGGAATAATGACGTCCATGCTCAAGGTACGCTGCTGGCTTTAGGAATAATGACGTCCATGCACTCAAGGCGCGCTGCTGGCTTTCCGGGGAATAATGGCGTCCATGCACTCAAGGTGCGCTGCTGGCTTTCAGGGAATAATGGCGTCCATGCACTCAAGGCGCGCTGCGGCTTTCAGGGGAATAATGACGTCCATGCACTCAAGGCGCTGCTGGCTTTCAGGGGAATAATGGCGTCGATGCACTCAAGGTGCGCTGCTGGCTTTCGGGGGAATAATGACGTCCCATGCACTCAAGGTGCGCTGCTGGCTCTCAGGGGAATAATGACGTCGATGCACTCAAGGTGCGCTGCTGGCTTTCGGGGGAATAATGGCGTCCATGCACTCAAGGTGCGCTGCTGGCTTTCAGGGAATAATGGCGTCCATGCACTCAAGGTGCGCTGCTGGCTTTTGGGGGAATAATGACGTCCATGCACTCAAGGTGCGCTGCCGGCTCAGGGAATACTGGCGTCCATGCACTCAAGGCGCACTGCTGGCTTTCAGGGGAATAATGACGTCGATGCACTCAAGGTGCGCTGCTGGCTTTCAGGGGAACAATGACGTCCATGCACTCAAGGTGCGCTGCTGGCTTTCAGGGGAATAATGACGTCGATGCACTCAAGGTGCGCTGCTGGCTTGGGCACTGAAATGAGAGGGGGCGGGAACCTTGCTATTCTCTCTTGGTTGCTTCCCTCGCATTCGCTGCCTCCAGGGCGCTGCGTTCGAAGTAGATTTCGAGCGCGGGCCTCGTTGCAAAGCGGCCTCGCTTGGAGAATTCTCATTGGCGCCCATCGAGCTGACGATGTATGCAATGTCATCGAGGCTCAGGCCTCCGCCTGCAGTACCAAAAATGAAACGAAGCGTATCTTAGTCGGCAACGTGCAGTGGCAGGAATCGTCATAAAAGTCAAGGCGGTGAAATCAGTGCCCTTCTTGGCAATCTCCACACCAGCGGATCGAACCTCTCGTTCGAGAACTCAGCAGTTGGTTCCGCACCGCCACATCCAACCTCACATCTGTACAATCAGCGTTTGAAAGTTGTGGGGGCAGACGTCCATGCTGTTACCTGCTGGGTCGAGCATGCGCCGGTTGACTGTCGAAGGGTCCATGCCGGACACAATGGCATCGGCGAGGGGCTTAGATACGATGCGAAGGTACTCGGGGATTCCACTTTTTGCATAGCTCTCCTGGACAACAAGCTATGAGAGCAAAGCCCTGCGCGTCAGCTTCCCGGGCGGGGGGGTTCACGCAGTCTGCCCACGTAACAGCATCGGGCCTTCTACCATGCAACTGCGCATTGCAATTTGCATCGGATTGTGCAATGGAGGGTCACCCGCTTTCCCCAACACAGGAGACCCTGCTGTCCAATAGATCTCTGATACTCGCCTGCGCCGTGGATTCGAGATTAATCTCACGTCCGGCAGGATGATGTACTGGGCTTACAGAGTCCTGAGGGCCGGCGTGATGCATATTATCTCGTTTCCAGCAGCGGGAAAAGAGAACGCTTCCAGTGGTTGCGCCGTGACCGAGATGATTACCTGCAGGTAGTACTGGCGAGAGCGGTCAATCAGTGGATAGTAACCGTATAGCCCGGGGCCCGCATGGATGTTCTCCTTGAGACAGTCGCTGCTCAGCGGCGCGCGCTCATCTGGCGTACCATAACCGAGACACTCGATCCAGTGGCCCATTCCTGTACCTCCGCATCCCACTCCACATTCCACGCACTTCGTAAGTCACTGCCCATCGACCAGAGATTCGACCACCTGAGCAACGATCCTAGCGTTTCTTTTTCATCATACCGCCGAGTTGTAAGAGGGTCAGGGGCTGACCATAGTGACCGAACCAGCCATCGCCACTTGGGTGGACCGGTGCCTTGCTGTAGTCAACCTCCATCTGATCAACGATCTCTTTTGGCAGAAACCCTTTATCGTATACTAACAGCGCTTGTAGAAATTTCTCAAAGTCGTCACCTGTGGTTACCATCCCGGTCGCAACCTAATATGGCATGCCCAAACCCGGCCTGAGACTTAATACAATTTGGACCAATCAGTCATCGATTGGAATGATACCTCAATGATATGTAACCTGGAAGGCTCTGTCAACTATGCTCCCAATCAGTCATGTCATCGCTGCACATGTTATACTAAAAACTGAACTGGAACTGGATAGCGCTGTCGTACCCTATGAGCGTTCTGAAAAAGTGAGCTTCAAATTCAGCGATTTTAATGACGCTGCCTTCAGACACAGTGTATACAGACGGAGTGGCATGTCATATGAAAAGATTATAGGGCGGCAGTTTATACAAGATACCGACAGAGTGGGATGTCAAATGAAAAAAAAATGACAGCGTGCCCTTCCAGATGAGAAGATGATAGAGTGGCATTTCATACAAGATAAAGACACAGTGGAATTTCATACATGACAAAGATAGAGCGGCATGTCAGATGAGAGGATGACCGCATGGCATTTAAGATAAGAAGAGGACAGCGTGGCTTGTAAGACGAGAGGATGGCAGCATGGCATTTCAAACAAAAAGATGACATTTGACAAGGAGACGGCATCGTGGCATGTAAGGCAAGAGAATGGTAGCGTGGTATGTCACTTTAGAAGATGGCATTGTGGCATATCAGATAAGAGGATGACCGTGTGGCATTTATGACAGCTTGGAATGTCAGACAAGAAGGTGACAGAGCTTGGGATGTCAACCAAGAGGGTGACAGCGTGGCAGCTGCGGAATCTTCCGAAGGGCGAAACAGAGAAAGGCACCAACCTGCGGGTTCTGCCCACCCCAAGTTGTGTCGGTCATACCGAGCCGTTTGATGAGGTACTTATCGAGCACCTCTTCGATGCTCAGACCTGAGGCTGCAGTGGCCATAGCACCGGCAAATTGCAAATGGATGCTGTTATAATCCCACACCTGCATCCCCACAACGATGAGGACTGTAAAACTCCACGTCAGCCCCGAGCTAACCGTGTATACCAAGCGGCAAATGCCACCCAGACTGAAGCCAGCCCGACCAACGCCCCAAAGAAAGTAACTGCATCGATGTCAAGGACCTAGGTCCTGCTGATACCACAAGAAGTTCTACTCGTCACCTCCTACAATTCGTGCTGCTTTGCGCACCACTTTGGCTGAGGTGGCTGGCCAATCATTGCTATTCACTATATACTATATACTATACACTATACTCTATATACTATACACTGTATAATATATACGTATACATACGGTGGGCCAACGAACATAGATGACCACAGGTGACAAGCAAGATGCACAGCCCAACATACCGTGCCGGGAACCATGTCCTTGCCGTACTTGGCTGCGCTGTAAAGCTGTCTGGTGCAGAAATCGAAGTCGTCAAGTTTCACGCTCGCGCATGGCACGGAGCCAGCACCGCTGAGGTAGCCACTCTGGAAGGACAGCAGGTGCCGCAGAGTGATCGCACTCCGTGGGTCCGCCGGGTCAGTGGCCCAGTACTCGAGATGCCTGCAACGCACATCGCCTTTGAATTTCACTGAGCTTGCAGTGGCGTGCACACGGCGTCCCTGGCGTTCATGCCACCCTGTGCGCAGCTTTCTTCGCGCTAACCCGCTGTAGTGTTCAGCAAGTGGAGTATGCCAGATGTCATAAGACGCTTCAAGCTTGCATAGGCGCTCAGAGGTCACTTTGAAGTGTCATGATCCGTTGTCGAGCGCAAGAGCCTGCCACATTGTGAGGCCAGATCTGGTAGCTGGAAGCGTACTTGTTGACGGGTGTGTCGAAGCTCTCGATGGTTCCGTCAGCTACGAGGCCCGCAATGCAGGCTGCTGCGGGCCACTTCGAGGCAGACTCCATCTTTAGCGCGCTCTTCATCGTTGTGCTCCCGCGTTCGAATCGGAATTGCTCGCCTGGACGATAGCGACCGCTACATTTTTAAAGCGTGACTTGAAAGTCCGGGCAAGCTTGCGAAGTACGACGACCCATGACTGTATCACCATCTCCTGAGTGCGAGACTGGGAAAAAGATACTGGCCTGACAGATGTGCCACGAGGGAAAGCCTCAGATAGAGAATACTGAGGGTTCTATTGTAATGATGGAACTGTGAATCCATCTCAGTCCTCCGAGGGTTCTATTGCAATGACGGAACTCTCAGTCAGTGGATCAGATTGCGGCAGCTCAGTTGGGCGGAGTGCTGACATCGAACGCGCGCAGCGGATCCAAATATTTTACGTTGTCGCCAAAGGAGGTAGATTCGACGCAAATATGACACACAGTTACGCTTATGTAGTGTGGACTACACCAAATCAGGAAGGCATCCGTCCGCTTAAAACAAAAAGGTATCAATGCAGCACAGGAGTCTCTGATCCACAACTCCCCTTCATGCACTCGGAGACCTAAACGTTGTATTTTCACGAAAGGACGTCCGAACCGATGACCCGAAGAAATACACAACGTGCTCTTAACGAATAACGAATGAGCGCCCCTTCGTTAGAGCCCCTCATAAAGACGCTCAACTCACCAGACGCGTTTCCGACCGAGAAAGCAAAGCTGGCACCGAAGGGCCACGCTTCAAGGCCAGAATTAAGATCGCTCCAGCGTGAGACGCTTTCTCGTGAAGTGTACTCTTCCTGTCGCTCCGATGCAGCCAACGCAACGCAGAACAACTGTGCAAATGCACATGCTGTCGAACGTTTGGCCAGCATGACTGGGAACCAAGCACTTGGTTGAAACGCGATAATTCTAAAAGCAAATATTGTTTTCAATTGTTTCAAACGCCGAATATACAATGTATTGCACTTCAGACTTCTATAAAACGCATCCGCAGAGCAGACCCCTTCGCTGTTCGCAGGAAGCACAAGCGAAGGATATCATATAGGATTCGGATATTTGGATAAAAGTATAAATTTTGCAATTCCAATTGTTAGCAAGAGGTGACACTGCACACTCGTGACACTCGACTGTTAGGAAGCCGAGCGCGAGCGACGCGAAGCGGTCGTGACGAGCGGGCTTGGCTGTTATAAGGATATTGGCACCTTCGGTGCGTCGGCTGGGACATATGACATATGACGGGACAGACCGACGCACCGCACCGCACCGCACCGACTGCGACTGTGACTATCTCGTATCTGCGACCGGGATCTCGATCTGCGACCCCGATCTGCGACTGTGACTCATGCCGATTGGCAATTTGGCATTGCGATTCGCGATTGCTGTTTTTATAGCTCGACGGACACGGACACTACAGTGGGGGTAACCCTATATGTACAGTTTAGTCAAATGCCGCGCGTTGACCATATAATTAGCGCATTCGCGCGCGCGATATCGCAAATTGAAGGTTTTGAGTACCCGGAGAGTTATTTGTGCATGTGGGAGATTAAAAATGATGAAAACCACAATATAAAAACGTGACAAGCACTTAGGGTACAAACTAGGGGTAACCCTATATGTACACATTGAATTATACACGTTTTCGCCCAATAAACGTATCCAAATTAGATTTTTGACCGTTCCAAAGTATAAAACTGGGAGTATTTCACTATTAGGTAATGACCCCACGACGACAACTCGAAATATTGAGATGCGTGCCATATATTAAAGATTAAAAACATTAGTGGCAATCGAAAAAAAACAAAATATTTTGCACTGTTTTCTGTCGTCTAAACTGTTTTCCCAAGATTCTGTCGTCGCAGATCCGATCGAATATAACACGCGTTTCCACGCTATTTTATGAAATCGCGCGCTATTTTGACGAGCATGTTCGAGATCTCAAGGCGCATCCAATCGATATTACGGAACAGCATTTATTTATTGTGAAATACGGCCATCCAGCAATTATTCACCAACGATTCGCCATTTTTGGACGATTCTGCCATGCTTAAATATGATGTTCGTTATGAAAATGCGATGTGTACATATAGGATTACCGCATTTCCAGGGTTCCCCCCACTGCCACTGTACAGTACCGACCTGTGACTGCTAGAGTTAAGGGTAGAGCCTAGACGTCGTATTTTATGTTCAATGTTGGTTGAAGTTCAAGCATCAACTCAAGGTTTATTAAAGGTTACTCGTTTTGATTTATGTTTGTACTTGATGCAGTTGAACAGTCGGGAAAATTCGCAGTTGAGGACCAACGCAGGAATGGAATGGAAAACTAGTGTACTGGAAACGTGACACACACCAGCGGGTTCTTTTAAGTGTGACGGAGGCAGTTTCTCGATGCTTTTTCTTCTTCCACCGATAAAAACCGTTTCGCTTGATACCTCAGCAATGATATCCTCACGTGATCGTCGATGATTGCCTGTCGTACCTGTTGACTTTCAACCCTGCTTTTGGAACCGCGGGCGAAGGCAGAAGAATGATACACGTTTTTAACTGTGCTTTTAGTCAAAACTATATACTCGTTCTGCACGAAGCTCTATAGGCAACGACGGATATTACAAGATGCCTCGCGCACGACTTAGACAGGCGTCTTTCATTCCACAAGGCGTGTTCGATTAAATCATGCAAGATTTTCCTCGGGATGCGCGGTACTCGTACGCGAGCGCGCCCAGTCCCACCACATCAAGCAGCCTTGGGCGAATGTCTAATCTGGTGTTTACAGAGTCTAAACCCTCTTACACTCTCCGCAAGCTTCCACGTTGCCGGGATCCCTCGATCGACGTTGCCGCTTCCCCTCGCAGATCTGTAACTCGTCTGCAAAGTGCGACGCCACCACCTGCGCGATGCACATCAAACAAACGCCAAGCCTGGCTGGCGCCAGGATGCTTTTCACGCCTGCCATCTGATGTCGAATTCCGCATCATGGGGGAAGATGTGAGAGAACGTTGCTTGAGAGAGGTCAAGGCAAGCCAGCATAATGGTAGACTCTTGCCTGCGATAGCCGCGCCGCCTGAAAAAAAAAAGGTATCGCCATGCTTGTTACACCCCCTGCCCGAACGTGAGAACTTTGCTTGAAAGTATTCTGGGGGGGACGTCTTTGGAACAATACTTCGCGCGTTTGTGAGTCAAGACGTGTTGGCAGCCCGCAAATAAGGTTTTGCGAAAGCTTCACTCACTTCTCAAAAGTGGGTGTCGAGTGGACAAGGCCAAACTTAGAAAGTTGAATTTGCGGTCCTAGCATACTTTTATTGTCAAGATGGCTCTCTTGGGTTCAGCCTCGACGCAGAGAAAAGCCCCTCACCGCGTTTCTGACTCACCGCAGGTCGCTCATTTTCCCGCAGTCGATATTCGCACCTTCCAGGCCTCTAGGTTCGACCTTCTTTCCTCCCTTTTCCAACGACCTGTTGTGCCTGCCTGTGCCTTCATCCTTGCGAATCAGTGCAGGTAACTCCGCCGTACTCGCCGTATTCGGGAGTGTCCGCGAACGGCGACCTCATAGCAGTCCGCCAGAATGTCCACCAGAGTAGCTCTCCGCAGCTTCCCTCCATTCGCTCCTTGAGGTATCCCACCGTCGTGTCTCTCAGCTTCCGGCCTCGAGGAGGCTGCCGCATCAAATGCAATGTGCTCATCTCAGGCCCCGACTTGATTAGGTCGTTACACCCCCTTTGCGCGTCTCGAGCATCTTCTCACAGCTTGGCGCGATTTAGCTTTCGGCTAGCCCTGACTGAAGGAACCCGTCAGCTGTTGATTCAAGTTGGGGCCCTTCCATCCAGGCTTGACAAGACCAAAGCGCCGTCCTCGACGGAGCCTGCTGCCGGAGCTGGCGAAAAGCCC
Organism: Cymbomonas tetramitiformis; assembly: GCA_001247695.2. Taxonomy (NCBI): domain Eukaryota; kingdom Viridiplantae; phylum Chlorophyta; class Pyramimonadophyceae; order Pyramimonadales; family Pyramimonadaceae; genus Cymbomonas; species Cymbomonas tetramitiformis. The sequence continues at coordinate 95,972 of LGRX02025771.1, read as the reverse complement.
GCGGGCTCAGCTCTGAAAAAGCTTAGTGAGCGGCGGAAAACTGGGCACTTTTCCGGGCTGGGGGCGAAGCTGGGGATACAGAGAAAGAAAAATAATCTCGTCAACCTCTTCAAGGTTCGGCAGCCCGCTCGTCCGTCTGGTGGTCCGGTGGTTCCGTTTGGTTTACTCATGGTGTGCCACTCCAGCAGCTTTCTGTTGTTGAGTGGTGCCGCTCGGGGGTCCCGTCAACCTCGCTTCCCATCGTGTACCGCCTGTGCGGCCGGTGCCGCCGGTGCCGCTCGGGGGTCCCGTCAACCTCGCTTCCCATCGTGTACCTCCGGAGCCGCCGGTGCCGCCGGTGCCGCTCGGGGGTCCCGTCAACCTCGCTTCCCATCGTGTACCGCCTGTGCCGGGTCCCGTCAACCTCGCTTCCCATCGTGTACCGCCGGAGCCGCCGGTGCCGCCGGTGCCGCTCGGGGGTCCCGTCAACCTCGCTTCCCATCGTGTGCCGCCTGTGCGGCCGGTGCGGCCGGTGCCGCTCGGGGGTCCCGTCAACCTCGCTTCCCATCGTGTACCGCCTGTGCCGGGTCCCGTCAACCTCGCTTCCCATCGTGTACGCCGGAACGCCAGGTGCCGCTCGGGGTCCACGTCAGCCCGCTTCCCATCGTGTACCGCGGAGCGCAGTGCGGTGCGGTTAGAGTCCGTCAGCCTTGCTTCCATCATTGGCACGCCTGTACGCGTCCCGTCAGCACCAGCGCCCCATCATTGTACGCCGGTGCGGCTCGGGGTCATCAACCTCGCTTCCCATCATTGTACGCCTGTGGGGGGTCCCGTCAACCTCGCTTCCCATCGTGTACCGCCTGTGCGGAACGAAGTGCTCTGCGGCCCAGGTCCAGCCTTCCTCAGCCTCCGCGATAGACCTTCGGAAGGACTGTTTTACATCATATTGCATGCATGTGGATGGGCGCGGTGTGAGGTTTGTGTGGGTGGGCGCAGTGCGAGGTTTGT
>LGRX02025771.1:33907-93309 GCA_001247695.2 Cymbomonas tetramitiformis | reverse complement strand
GGTTTGTTTGTTGGTGGGTGCAGTGTGAGGTGTGTGTCTTGGTGGGCGGTGATCCTGTCAGGCGCAAGACGAGTTCGACTTAGAGCAGCTCGCTTCGAAGCCACGCAAGCCGCTTGGTGATTATTCCAAGAAAATACAGCAAGTCTACGCCGCCAACCCTGCCAGCCACAACGTGGAGGTGAGACCCCGGCTTTCCGGGCAGTCTTGAGGGGTCGGCTTCAGCTATGCGGTGTAGTGCAGCCCGACCAACAATTGCAAGTGGGCTCATCCGGTTGTCCATGGTTGCTGAAGGCACACCAACGTCTTCTTGTACAATTGCAGGCTGCCCATGCGGTTGTGGCGCGGATGAAGCAAGTGGCGGGAGAGGCCAAGGTGCCGCTCGACAACTTGGAGGATGCCCCACACAGTTCTCAAAAAATGAAGGAGTTTTGGTATGCAACCTTCATCCGCCTCCCCTTCAACCTCTTGTTCCCGCCCTGCTAACTACTGCCCTTGCGCCCCCTTCCCTGAGTGATGCTTTTGATTAAAAGTTCTCCACGCGGCCCCTGGAAATGGGCAGAAGACATCCCGCGGGTCGCGGAGATTCCACCCGTCTTGAGTGCAGCTGTAAAGCATGTGGCGTTGGTGGAATTTGATGGGCTGGATTGCCGGAGGGTGTGTGCAGGGAGGCCAGGGAGGATATTCGGTGGTCCAGGCCGTTCTTTGTTTATCCGATTCCGAAGAAGGTGGCTCCGGCCAAGGTCCATGTTGAGAAGGAGGTAGAGCAGATGGTAGAAAAGCCGAAGTGGAACATCGACGTGAGCGTGTTCCATCCGAGGAAGGAGGAGTCGGACGCGCGCGACTACTACGAGACCGAGGGGGTCCGCAAGAGGTCCCTGAACCTGGACTGGAAGCGCACTGTGGGCAAGACGCGCTTCATCAAGGTGCCTTCCCATGCTCCGCGGATCTTTGTCGGAGGGAGCCGTGGAGCTCCTGACTGAACGTGCCTCGTCAATGGAGTTGGTCAGGCCCACCCAGGTTACCCCTGGCGCGGATACCCAGCATAAGAGCAACCGCGCCTCGAGCACCTGCTTTCAACCGATGAGACGGTGGGTGGAGAGTTGGTGCAGGCCATCACACGGGCAGACACCGGCGTGCAGTGGGGCGAGGACTCGGTGGAGAAGGAGCTGGTGGAGATCAAGACAGCGATTTCCCGCGCGTACCCGGTGCTCTACAATGCGTACTACTACTTTTGTGTCACCGGAACGGACATCGGGGAGTCGGCATTCTCCATGTCCTTCAACCAGTGGACCGAGTTCCTCAAGGTCGGGCTGGCATACAGCGCTTTAAGGGTGTAATGAACAGCGCAATGCATCCCTTTTTTATTCTCAGACGCGAATCAGGATTGCCACAGTTTGTATTGGTCGCTCGATCGGCTCACAGTGATATCTGAGCCGCAGTCGAAACCAGCCTGCATCTTGTGAGGAAAGCCTCTCGCGTCCGCAAGTGTCACACCGTGGAAATTCCCCATCAGCGGTGTTAATTCATGAAGAGATTAGAAACATCCGCGCTATGATAGTATCATGATATGTTTCCCACGACATATTTTAGACGCTGGGAAGCTTGCCGGCTCAGATGAGGAAGTGCGCGCATGTCACGTACTAAATACGCAAAATGACCCCACGAATTATGTTCATATGGGCTCAACAACCGTACTTCGGGTTTTTGTGCGAATCCGATCGGAACGGTTTTTTTTTTACAACGGAGCAGATTATGTAAAGAAGAGGTGCACCAAATCTTTGCGACAAATTGGATTCCTGCAAAATCCCAATTGACATTTGTTAGGACCTAAGCCCTTGACTACCTGCATTCCCGGGCAGTACAAACCCAAGCCTAGCGCCTCGGCTCAAGCTTGCCGGCGCTCTCCCCGCTGCCCGCATACCATGTCGGGGCGGGAGGCAGACACGCTGTGCTGGCAGTCGTGTGAGCCGCAGGCGGCAGATGAGGGTGCGGTGAGGGGCTGCCACGGCTGCTCAGGACTCTGAGATACCACACCCCAAGTCGAAGAACTGTAACATGGCCAACTGTGACAACATTTTTGTGGTTTCAAACTTTGAGGTTGGTGTGCCGCAGCTCAGTGCTTTGCTTGATGCCCCCGGTATCCCTCCGGGTGGCGGGCCCGCGCGGCACAGCAAAGGGCTCCTTGATGCCCCCGGTATCCCTCCGGGTGGCGGGCCCGCGCGGCACAGCAAAGGGCTCCTTGATGCCCCCGGTATCGCTCCGGGTGGCGGGCCCGCGCGGCACTGCAAAGGGCTCCTTGATGCCCCCGGTATCCCTCCGGGTGGCGGGCCCGCGCGGGACAGCAAAGGGCTCCTTGATGCCCCCGGTATCCCTCCGGGTGGCGGGCCCGCGCGGCACAGCAAAGGGCTCCTTGATGCCCCCGGTATCCCTCCGGGTGGCGGGCCCGCGCGGGACAGCAAAGGGCTCCTTGATGCCCCCGGTATCCCTCCGGGTGGCGGGCCCGCGCGGCACGGCAAAGGGCTCCTTGATGACCCCGGTATCCCTCCGGGTGGCGGGCCCGCGCGGCACAGTAAAGGGCTCCTTGATGCCCCCTTGGGGGTCACCGGTGTTCTTCTCGAGTGGCAACATCACTGCCATGCCTCCTTTTCTCGAATGGCTTAGAGCTCCCCTGCTGCGCGCTTCATGCTGCTGGCTTTTGGTGGATAGCGCTGAGTCATAAGCCCTTCCTCGAGGCAGTTGTCGGATGCTGCAGATTCCGCGCATCCCTCTCATCAGGTGCAATAGCGGTTAGAAACCTTATTCGTGCTGGAGGAGGATCTTGCCGATTATGCTGCAGACTCTCCCATGTATTCATGTTCATGCACCCTTGGCAAGTTTGCTCGGCGATGGGACTGCGCACCGCACCCCCTGTACCGTCCATCACAGAAAAGCACGCGAGAGGATGACAAACTCTTCCTCATGACTGTGCAGGAGGAGAAGAGTAATTTGACGCGGAAGGAGGCGGCTGCGCAAAAGCTGCTGGCAGATGAGAACGATGATCGGGCGCTGATGCGTTTCGAGTTTGTAGAGGTGCGCCTGCCTTCGCCTTCCGCCTTCCGGATGCTCCCGGAGGAAAATCTGCCTGTGCCAGCCACGCCTCCTGTACGCGGAGAGATTCACTGTTCCTCCGCGTTTTTACCTACAAGCACCAAGCTTCCGGCATGCTGTGCTCTATCATCCCCCAGGATGCTCCTCTATGCGCGCGCGTGTGCATCATGCACCGCCCGATGGCTCCCCTGCCCACTGCACCGCACGATGGCTCCCGCCCACTGCACCGCCTAATGGCTCCCCGCCCACTGCACCGCACGATGGCTCCCCTGCCCACTGCACCGCACGATGGCTCCTCTAGCCCACTGCACCACACGATGGCTCCCCTGCCCACTGCACCGCACGATGGCTCCCCTGCCCACTGCACCACACGATTGCTCCAGTCGCTACTGTTCCTTCTCCACAGTTCCTCGCATCTTGGTGGATGCCTTTGGATGTGACCTGTCAGCTCACCTTGTGTCGGATGTGCATCGCGTAGGCTGTGGTCCGGCTAGCCATCGCCAAACATGGGATGAAGACAGACACGGATGATGTGTCGGAGGCAGTGGATATGCTGCTCGAGAGAGAGATAATCCCAAACTTATGCCCGGAGGTAAGCCCGTCTGTATAGCGATGGCTCAGATATTTTAATTTCCTATCAGGAGGGGTGTATGGCGGACCAGCTTGAGCATCTTGGGGGAGGTAGCAGCTTGACATAACAGCTGCATGGAAGCTGCAGTGACCAGCGTCATTTACCAGGATTTTATTCTGCCGTTTACCTCCCGGCAAGGTCTCCCGCCAAGGCGCCAAAACTGTGTGGTGCTGCGACGGGGCTCAGGCAACAGAAGATGCGGACGTGTTCCGACACGAGAGGCTGTACAATGAGGAGAACGATCTCGTCCTGCACGAGCACCAAACGTTTCTTCGAGCATGCTACAACCTATTCAAGGTGTGTCCGCACTGACGGCCTTCCGCCGTATACACACCGTTGGAGGTGGCCATCAGTGGCCACCAGTAGGGCGTTACCACCCGAAACACGATCGATCCACGCCGGGTGTTCGTGTGTGGTTCGTGTGTGACACACACGCCCTGTTCTTGAACTCTTATTACATCCACTGGCATGAGAGTGGCTTGGCTTTTGTCAGCGGGCCTCATGGCGCTCAGTGTGTGTGTGTGTGTGTGGTGTGTGGGTTGTGGCATCTCGCTGTTAACGGGGACGGCCACTTGGGTGCTTTGGATGATGGGATGTGGCTGTCCCTGTGGTACCCTTCTGAAGGGTACTGCCTCTTTGAGGGCGTCGGGGATTCGTCTGCGGCTGGCTCTTTTTATGTCCAGTGCCTTGGGGCTTTTTCACCTGCCGGGGGACTGGTGGTTGACAGCCACGTTATGGGGTGCTGACATCTCGTTGTGAACGGGGACGGCCACTGGAATGATTTGGATGATGGGATTGTGGCTGTCCCTGTGGTACCCTTCTGACGGGTACTGCCTCTTTGAGGGCGTCGGGGATTCGTCTGCGGCTGGCTCTATTTATGTCCAGTGCCTTGAGGCTTTTTCACCTGCCGGGGGACTGGTGGTTGACAGCCACGTTATGGGGTGCTGACATCTCGTTGTAAACGGGGACGGCCACTGGAATGATTTGGATGATGGGATGTGGCTGTCCCTGTGGTACCCTTCTGACGGGTACTGCCTCTTTGAGGGCGTCGGGGATTCGTCTGCGGCTGGCTCTATTTTTGTCCAGTGCCTTGGGGCTTTTTCACCTGCCGGGGGACTGGTTGTGGCGGCCACGTTATGGGGTACTGGCGGATCGCTGTGAACGGGGACGGCCACTGGAATGATTTGGATGATGGGATGTGGCTGTCCCTGTGGTACCCTTCTGGCGGGTACTGCCTCTTTGAGGGCGTCGGGGATTCGTCTGCGGCTGGCTCTATTTATGTCCAGTGCCTTGGGGCTTTTTCACCTGCTGGGGGACTGGTGATCGATACCCACTTTATGGGGTACTGGCATCTCGTTGTGAACGGGGACGGCCACTGGAATGATTTGGATGATGGGATGTGGCTGTCCCTGTGGTACCCTTCTGATGGGTACTGCCTCTTTGAGTGCGTCGGGGATTCGTCTACGGCTCGCTTTTTGGGAGTGTCTTGGATTCGTCTGACGCTAGCTCCCTCTCCGTGTACAGTGCTCATGGTTATTACACATGCCGGGGGACTTGCGTTCTTTGACCTTGATATGAAGTACTGGCGGATCGCTGTGAACGGGGACGGCCGCCGGGTGGAAGTGGGTTTTGGGAGGCGGTTATCCCTGTGGTGCCATTCTGGCGGGCACTGCCTCTTGGAGAGCTCGGTAGATTCGTCTGTCGTGCTGCGAGGAGAGGCAGAAGGTGGTGATGTACACCTTCTGTGTTCTCCCTTGAATTTTGTGGGGAGCACTTAGGTGCCCGCATGTTTCCTTTTTTTGACATGGGGTGTCCATGCTGTGTGGTGTGACTGCATGCATGACATAACCATGGACCAACAGGTCCCATCCATCGACCGGGAGCCACTGGGGGGCATGCCAGCAGGGTCCGCTTACTCCGTTACCCAGAGACCAACAATTGTTGGGCGATGATCGGTCACATCGTATCATCTTTCCATGCTGCCTTGCATCTGGGTTGGGAATATGTATGAGTTTGTGGTATCTTGTCACGGCCCCGCCCTGCTCTTGATTTGCTTTTCACATCCACTGGGATGATGATGGGCTGGCTTTTGTTGGCCGATCTCATGCCGTTCAGTGTGTGTGTGTGTGTGCCACGGGGCATGCCAGCAGGGTCCGCTTACTCCGTAACCCAGAGACCAACAGTTGTTTGGCGACGATCGGTCACATCGTATCATCTTTCCATGCTGCTTTGCATTTGGGTTGGGAATATGTATGCGTTTGTGGTATCTTGTCACGGCCCCGCCCTGCTCTTGATTTGCTTCTCACATCCACTGGGATGATGGTGGGCTGGCTTTTGTTGGCCGATCTCATGCCGTTCAGTGTGGTGTCACCTGTGGGGCCTCTCTGGCGGGTGCTGCCTGTTGGAGAGCTCGGTAGATTCGTCTGCCTTTACTGCAAGGAGAGGCAGAGGGTGGTGATGTCCACGTTCTGTGTCTTCCCTTGATTCTGCGGGGAGCACTTTGGTGCCCGCACTTGTTCTTCACTGGATACGAGCACGTAGGTGTCCGTGTTTGGTTTTCCGCCATCAGACATCCATGCCGGCGACAGATGGAGACATTTTTGGGGGTGACCAGCGCGAGTAGGGGAGACCTTGGTGGAGCGCGCACCGCAGCTGGGGATCCCCTGTTTGGTTTGAAACCTTTAGCTTGCCTGGGCTTGAGCACCGGAATGGAATATTTCCATGACGGGCCTGCGGTGCAAAGCTGGATGCGCTCCCAGCCACCCAGCTACATTTTCGGCTGTGATTAGTGTTTATGATAAGTTTGCTTGGTTTGGGATGTGTCGAAGCGAATGGTATCGTGCCACGCCCCCGCCCTGGTCCTGAATGCTTCTCACTCCATCTCCTTTCTGGCGAGCACTGCCTCCTCGTTGGCAATGCGCAGTCGTGTGCTCTCTCTCGTCGCGGGGAGAGGATAGGTGTGCGTGCGCTCGTTGCCGTCCCGTGATTTTGGCGGATGGCACTTCGACGGCCTTCGGATTCATTTTCTCCTCGTTATCCACTATCTATGCCAGCCGCACTTTTGGTGCACGTTGGGCACCGGAACCAGGCATGCTGTGAGAACATGCTCACTCCAAAAACTCGGGGATTTGGCCATGACCCTACTGTGCTCAGCACCAAGAGGCTATGGTGCCATCCATGAATGTGGGAACCCTGGCGTCCTGCCCTAGCCTCCTTCCTGCCCTAGCGTCCTAGCGTCTAGCGTGCTGCGGTTGCTTGTTTCCAGAGTTGGGTGCGAGCCGGGCTACTGGTTTGAGAGGGAGTGCGATTGGTTGTGGCGTGCAGCAACTGGGGCTGAAGCAGAAGCACTCGCATCTGGGCATGGAGGGCTTCCTCAACATGCTGGAGGCCTCCAGCCTGCTCGGCCCAGCGACCGGCTTCTCCAAGCGCGAGGCCAAGCTGGTCATGATTTGGAGTAAGATGTCGGTCGTGGATGAGATCCGGCACCGCAATCGTGCGGTCAGCCTTACCTTTGTCGATTTTCTCGAGGTGCGTGGATCCCGTGTTGATGGCCCCCTTCCCGGATGGGTGGCACCACGCTCTGTCCCCGTTAGGGCGCTACGCCGCAGGTCGATGCACAGTCCGCAGTCTTCACTGTGTGCCGCTCAGTTTCATGTTACGAAGCAGTTCACATCATCATCGAAGTCTCCAGCAGTATTGCGTTCTCCAAGTATATGAAACCCCTGGCAGTTGTCTTTCCTGGTATCACCCCGGGATGAGAGCTGCAGCAGCGCTGTCGCCCTCGGGCAAAGGCGCCTCTTGGTGGTTCGGTGGCGTGCAAGTCTGAGCAGGATTTGCATATCCCTCAGGTGTAGGCCGGATCTGCTCTGGGGCTGAGGGGCAGGCCTGGGTAGCGTTTGGGGGTACCCTGCGCGCAGGCGGTGGGGCGGGTGGCGGATTGGATCAGCATGCCTAACCCGGAGGACCTTGAAAAGTTCTACGATCCTGAGCTGAACCCTGCTGGGAGCCCCTCTCTGCTTTACGAGTTTTACACAAAGGCGCCCACATCAGAGCAGGAGCGCTTGCGTCGTGCCTCCGCAGAATTCGGCAACACGCGTACACGGCCCTTGCACATCAAGCTGAGCCAGGTCATTGAGGTGATGTACTACTCCCTCAAGGTACGTGCGCCACACTGTCCAATCGGGAGAGTTTGGCCCAATTGGGAGAGTTTGTCTTCCAGAGAGGGCCAATGCAACCTGATGCTGCATAGTATGACCCTGATGACGGATTCTCATCAGCTAACGAGCGAGGGAATTGAACACATTTTGGCATGGCGTTGATGTGATAGGATTTGCGCCGGGCACGGAGCCAGGCAACCCTCTCATTTCTCAAGCGTCATGCATCGTTGTTGCACAGGCGCAGTTTGGTGGAGCGGATGAAGCAAGCGTGGCGGGCAAACTAAATTCGATGGCGCGCATGCTCGGATGATTCATGAAAATCAAGATTGAAGAGTGCATGTGTGCGCATGGACGTGGCGAAAGCCTACGGGTGATGTTTCCTGCAAATGCCGCGAAGCATGTGCTGAAGGCCATCCGACCTGTGCCGTAGACGATGTTCTTTGGTTGCACACCGGATGGCTACATGTGATGATTACATAGCATGGAAGTTACAAAAGCGTATCATAATTGGCTTGTAGCATTGTGAAGAACAGCAATGTGCTAAACTTCACTGGGGATGGCATCTTCTTAGGGTTTCCTACAGTGGGTAGAATTTTTGTTATATGCCAGATCAGGGGGAGATATCTCATTTTAATCCAGATCGGATTTTTTTAGGTTTTCATGTTAATCCTACATCATGGTAGGGGATTCATTGTAATCCAGATCTGAGTATACACTTCATTTTACCCGCACAGCGTAGGTACGCACGACTTGACGTTGTCCATTGGGAGTAGATACTGCATCATGATCCACATCTGGCGTGTGGGCTTTTTAATATTTCATGTCGTGTATGCGCGTTATTCATTTCATGCGCAGGCGACAGCAACAGTTGCGAATCGAAATGAAGTTAGTAAATGATTACGTTTTATTGTCATCGTGCCGTGAGAAAGGATACCGGGGAAATTTTCAGATATGGTCGAGGATCTATTGTATTTTGCGCCATTATGTACTGAAACCTGGTGCGCCTTGCGTCACCACAATTTCACGTTGCGTACATTATCGTACGCATACCTTAATCTCAGTGCCACCGTAAATCGTCCTCGCAGCCTTGCATGCCCCGCCCGCGCGGGGTAAAGCGTCGCGTATGTGTGTCGGTGGTATCGCCCGGTGTACATGCAAGTCGCGGTCCGTGTAATATCGGATGCCTCTGTTGCTTGGTGCATGCCAGTCGCTTTGTAGTAAGCCAGAGTGCAATTTAATACCTGGGGAAATACAAACACGGTTCAAGTTAGCGAGAGGGCAAACCGCGTAACCAGCTCGCTGCTCAGCAGAGTCCACAGTTTAATGACGTGGAATATGTGCAACCGACACGACCGCGTGCAGAAGCAGTGATAGCATGGACGCCGAAGCAGAACTTCCACTTATATATACCGGGACGACCTGCTTAACGTATCACAGCTTGCGCCAACCAATTTCTTAACGGAAGTAGGCACAACGTGTGAGCTTATCGATGTATCTTTCACCTTGAACAAAGCGTCAATTTCCCTTGAGCGCAGCAAGCGGCGCTCAAATAACCTTCTGTTTAAAAGCTTTGAGATTCGCCAGCAAGATGCTGCTTCGGGAACGTGCGTGAGCTGGAAGAGGTTCCTGGCATCTCCAGCCTCCTGTTCACAACTTTGAGGGAAACAGGTTTTGGTACGATCAAATACGACGTATATATCCAACGCGAAGTAATGCGCATGTTCCCGCGGTTTCCAGAGCGTCGGCAAGAAGCTCTGGCAGTGGCAGTGGTAGAGGCACATGAAGCCGATCAAGAGGTGGATAAGGATGATAATAACTAGGAGGAACATGGATATGAACTGGAAGAGGAAGAGCAAGCGAAGAGGTTTCCGTGCGCTCTAGTGCATGAAATTTGTTGGCAGAAATGTTATTGATGGGAGACGATGTATCTTGTAGCTTTCCGAAGCACAAGGTCTGAGATAAATGATAGGCGAAACGGTTTTTTTATGGCAGATTTACGGGTTTCGGAAAGCACACAGCTGCGTCCGCCGGATGGGAAAAATGAAGGCAGTGCTAGGCTATTTACTCGCTTCAGCTGAGACGGGTGAAGAGGTCCGCGCAAAAATATCCTATCGCATCGGGTTGGCATGAGATCACCTACGGTAGTCATTTATTTTGTCTAAAACCTCGTGGCGGGACTGGTACACGATATGGTGACACACGATGGGATCTTGTCCATCAATGTGAACTATTTGTCATCAGTTTTTCGTTAACAGCTAGGAAATTTAGGGTTTCGCTATATATTACGGTATACCACTTCCATTATATCGTTAGGGAGTTGCCCTTATCGAACGTTATCGAGGAATGATTGAATTTTGATGTCGAAGTATTCGATTCATTAAACCCTTACTTTGGTTTTATTAGTTGAGCCGTTTTAACTAATGCACTGCATGTATGCTACTTCAACCGACATTTTGAGGGTCAAGATGTCCTCGGATCAGAATTTTGGCGATAAGACATTATGACAGGAAGATCAACTCGAGGACTTGACAACACGGGTCTCCAGATTTTCAAAGGACGTTCGGGAAAGTCCATAGCAGCTCTTTAAGCCGTGTTTGGTACAACCAACTTAGCAAATTGTTATATACAATAGCGGAGCAGTTCGACGATATCGTGGATGTCGCAATATTACTTTGACTGATTGATATCGTGTACCCGCAATATCACGATATCGTGGAACTGGTTATATCCTGCACCAGTTCTAAATCGTGGGTTTGGTACACGATATCGTGGTCAACTACTCCGCGATATCGTGGAACTGGTACACGACCTATCGTGTACCAATCCCACGATCTAGTGTACACAAACGACCAGGTTGTGTACCGTGTCCTATCGCATCGCAGCCCTGCGCTGGTATCGGAGAGCCTGCAGACACAAAGCATGCCAGTCGTCCTCCTCTTGAAATGCACACTTAAGAGGTGATGAAGGTGTTTGATATAGTTTTGGGGATAATCCCGGATTCGCTGGGTACCAGGTTCCCTCCAAAATTGGGGGATATCAGATGCGAGAATATTCACACAAAAGAAGGGGGGACAGCAGAGAGCGGAGGGTGTCGGCACGGGGCGAAGGGGGTTACGTTGGTAGAGGGTAAGAGGGCAGATGTGAGATACCGTAGTGTCTCGCACTACCGGTCCCATGAAGCCTCGCACGGTCCAGTTCCACGAGCATCCTGCCGCATTCCCAGAACCTGCCGCGGCGCAGCCATCCCCGGTGTACTTGCGCTCCCCGACGTCCGTCCCGCGTTATACCACTCGTGAACTGCGTCGTACCCTTCCGTGCACCCGTCCAGCAGCAGCCAGGCATTCAGTCATCCCCAGTTCCCGGCCAGGGAGACTCCGGCAGAAAGATCCTTCTTCCCCCTGATGCCGAGAGACTTCCACACGTCCTCTCGCTAGAATAGCTCCGCCCCAGGCGCAGTGGGGTTGGACAGCGTGGTGCACCCCGCCGTGACGTGTGCAAGCAAGTCCACGTCCCAGAATGCGCACACTAGGGGGGTGGAGGGGTCTACAGCCCCTTGTGACTCGCTGCTCATCTCAATCGACACATTGGTAACAATGGGCTCGCTTCGAGAAAGGTCACCTGGACCAGCGAGCCACCTGCCCCACCGACGACCTCGAGGGCTGTGACCTACTGCAGTTTGGAGCACGCGCCAAAGAACGGCGAGGGGGGGTGTACGAGGTGAGGAGGCCAGGGCTTAGAGGACAGAGAGAGCTGTCACGTTCCAGAGAAGGGCGCAGGTATCGGGATGCAATGTGATCAGGCGGACGAAAGCACTATACTTAGCCGCATGAACTAGGACATCGGGCTCTTCATGGCGATTTTCCCAAAATTCATCAAGCACATGATTCATAGATGGAGATTGAAACAGCCAAAGAAATTATGCAAGCACTCCTCTTGGAATGTCGTATCATCATAGCCTACCGCTTCCCCTTGCTCTGCGCGTGCTGCCGGACATCATTCGTCGGAATACCGGCGTTGTACGGGAGTTCGACATTCAAGTTTCATTATCAGCATATGCGCGCAATAATGCCAGCGGGTGCTACGTTGGCACGCCTCGAAGTAGGCGCCGTGAGAATCGTGGATGCGATGGGAAGTCGTGGAACGAAGCTCCGCGATTTGCACAAAATAGACGGTCTGGGAAATTGGACACCGATAATAGTGTCATGAACGAGCTGCGTCCACGTTACTTTTTCGATTTCAGGCTTATTAAAAAAGCGGTCATTATATATAGAGAATATGTATGGTTTGTAGGAATAAAGGTGCGATGCTCAGCGCAGAATTAGTGTAGTATTATTTTCATCTCGATACAATATCGATGCAGACGGTTCATGCCAATTTCGAATGCAACATGGCAATTAAAATCCCCAAATAATCCAAAATTGTCTTTAGAAGTCGTATGGGGAAACCGGAAACCTGTCAACACGGGATAATAGCAATAAGGTCCCTATCAATGTATGATGCAAGACCGCCAAAAAACAGGAGCAGCAAGTGTAAGGCTCGATTGTGATCTGCTTACAGACAGCTTTGCAGGTGCAAGTTTTTCACCACCAGATTGAACATGTTCTTTGCCAAACATTAATGTGGATTCACGCCTGGGACATGAAGCCCAATGTATCTATGACTGCGATGGCACAATATCCAGCATCTGATCGACAACTATGGACCGCCAGATTACTCGATAAGAGTGGATAAATATTTGCGACTCCTACATGCACCCAATCCGACTGATTGGATTTTCTTATACTGATCGGCTACGATCACCAACTTGCTCAGATAGAATTGATTAAGCAGAAGGCGTGCATGCTACACATGGCATTATCCTTTTGTGCATATGCTGCTGCGCACTAGACAGCATGCCACGGTACCAAACATATCATTGCCATGGATAATAAATCTTAAACGTAGAACTACGAAAAAGCCGTGTAGCACATGCAGGAAATGCAATTCTCATGTCCGACAACCTTTCAAATAATAAAACAAACTCAAATCAATGCAGCTGCTCAACCTGAAAATAATCTATACTGAAACTGCATTTCTGCAGAGAGACCTTTCCTGTTGGGACCGTTGGCTTTCTATGGAAGGTGCAATTAGCGAGCCACAACAGCTGGTGGCTACATCCGAATGGAAAGGAAAGGTTGGCCAACCCCTAAACAGCAGAAGACAACACAGTGCCGACGTCCACCTGTTTCTGCATCGGTGGTTTAGCTCTAGAGACCGACAGACGGATACCGCCGTCACCGTAAAACGCCTTCAATTTCTCCAGGTTATAGGGATGCCCTCAAGTTAGGCCCATTGCCTTGCACACAGGCGTGATATCCTCCGCTGTGATGGTGATGAGATCCTCGCGCGTCTTGGTACCTTTCACCTCAGCAAGCCGAAGGGCTTGGCACCTCTGCACCTGCTCGAGAAGGTTGCGCACGGCGCGCCCATTGCTCGGCCGGGTGCTCGAATCTTCCGCGGCCTCCCCTTCCGAAGGCTTCTCATCCGCCGGCTTGATAATTAGCTGGTACTGCACAAGACACAGGCACCGCCACGCACATCTGATTGGATCCCTTGTTTTGATCCCGGTATGGGCACATAGTGCAGCCGATCTTCCGTGGCTACGTGGTGCCAAAAGAATCGGTGCAAGGGTGAGCCATACACATCGAATCCCACCCCTCTCACTCACATCTTGTGGGCCTGAGAGGATCCTTCTCTAGTTGGCAGTCAAGGGCTCCGTTGCCATCATACTCGCTGCACACAAGTGGCAGCGCAAGATGAACTGAGGAGTCCGACAACCACAGAGCATGCTTGCGCGCGCGCGCCGGCACGACAAGCTCTCTCGAAGCGAAGCATGTGGGAGGGATGTGGTCAGGTCAGAAGCGCAAGCTTCCCAGCAGAATCTTTCTGCTGATGCTTAGGGATGAATCTCAGGCCCAAAGCGGACACGATCAGCAAAAATGGAGAGACATGTGGGAGAATGCAGCAGGCGGTCGGCGGGATGACCATGAACGTGCACTACGCCGCACGGGGTATGTCAGGGTGCAGCCCGTGACTTAGGAAGGGTTTGAGAGGCAGGTCAGCTAGGGCGTGAAAGGTGCAGACCATCTTCTCGAAGGCGATCCCCAGGAGCTCTTGCGCCTCCGGCATGAGCTTCATCTGTGACTGCTTCATCATGGACGTGGCAATCTGCATCAGCTGGGGCGCGGTGTAGTCATCAAACACGAGCCAGGTGGGAAACCGTGAAGACAGCCCAGAGTTGGCGGTCATCAGCGTCTTCATCTCCTTCTCGTACCCAGCGAAGATGACGATGAGGTCCTGCGCGCCCCCACCGCCCCGCACCCCAAACGAGCCCCTCAACATTTACGCCGCGCCGCTTGCCTCAGACAGGTCTCTCCGGGACACGCGGATACTAGTTGGAGGAGCATTCCAGGAGGCATCCCAGGCTTCCACCCTGCAGGCTTGCGGTGTACTTCCGCGTCCCCCACATTCACATTCCCGCACAGCGTAGCTCCGGCTTGCTCCGCCTCCGAGTCAAGGCCTCCTGAGCAGCAGCCCCCAGGAGCTCCAGGCCCTGTTGGTTCCGACGACAACCCAACGCAGGTCCAATACGAAGAGGCCGCTTGCCCAGGTGAGAGTGTAATAGAGAGGCCAACATGCATCTCGCCACCCCCCCGCCCGCCCCCTTTGTTCCCACGCACATCACGATTGTCCTCCATCATCTTGAGCAGCGTGTCCAGCGCCTCGCGACCAAAGGAGTCACGCTCGCCGTTCACGAGTGCGTACGCCTCGTCCACGAAAAGCAGCCCTCCAAGGGCAGTCTCCACCACCTCGCGCGTCTTGATCGCCGTCTGCCCAGCGTACCCTGCCACCAGCGTCCCTCTGTCCGCCTCCACCAGCTGCGCCCCACCCGCACTTCCCCAAACTCAGTTGAAATGCCGTCATAATGGATGCCAGCGCTCGATATACACTCGAGATGCGCACAGACCCTTGAGTGAGGGATAAGCTCGGTCACGTGTTGCCTCCGAGGCTGAGGTGGTAAAGCCTTCCCCCTCTTATCTTGACTCCACCATCTCCCGCGCCCTCGCTGGCCGCACCTGACCCCTCCTAACTTCAGGGCCGTCTCCCGCGCCCTCGCTGGCCGCACCTGACCCCTCCTAACTTCAGGGCCGTCTCCCGCGCCCCGCTGGCCTCACCTGACCTCCTAGCTTCAGGGCCGTCTCCGCGCCCTCGCTGGCCGCACCTGACCCCTCCTAACTTCAGCCGCACCTGACCCTCCTAACTTCAGGGGCCGCCTCCGCGCCCCGCTGGCCTCACCTGACCTCTCCTAACTTCAGGGCCGTCTCCCGCGCCCTCGCTGGCCGCACCTGACCCCTCCTAACTTCAGGGCCGTCTCCCGCGCCCTCGCTGGCCGCACCTGGCCTTTGCGGAGGACCCCGAGGGCGGCGAACAGCTCCGCAATGATGCGGGCCACGGTGGTCTTGCCGGTGCCCGGGTTTCCGGAGAAGACCATGTGCAGTGCCCCCTGCCCGATGGGCGGGAGGCCAGCGTCGCGTCGCTCGCGATCCAACGTCAGCTGCGCTCGCAGGGACTTTACAAAGTCCTTCACTCTCTCCAGCCCGACCACCTTCTCCAGGCTATCCAGCGCCGCATCCACTTTCTGCCCAGCCCCAGCCCCAGCCCCGGCAAGACCTTGAGGGTCAGTGATGACAGATGCTGCGCCGTGTACGGTCATCGCCCTTCACACGGCAAGCGGCGTCGGCTGAGATGCGCATCGGACGAAGGGAGAGCCCCAGCGGCCCTCCATCCAGGAGCCAACCACGTCATGCCACATGGACACGTGGCGTAGCAGAATCCATGAGCGGGGGGTGAGTCTCCCCTCCACATCCGCAAGGACAAGCTGTAGGCCTCGGTGTACGCGTG
The DNA here is from genome assembly GCA_001247695.2 of Cymbomonas tetramitiformis. Lineage (NCBI taxonomy): Eukaryota > Viridiplantae > Chlorophyta > Pyramimonadophyceae > Pyramimonadales > Pyramimonadaceae > Cymbomonas > Cymbomonas tetramitiformis. The sequence continues at coordinate 77,493 of LGRX02025771.1, read as the reverse complement.
CGCTTCAGCAGAAGAACCAAAAGGCAAAAAGGTAGGAGCCACTACCCAGTGGACATTACGGTGTGGAGGGTCACCATGGCAGTGGATGGCGCAGGGGAGGGGGCCCTGGCGCGCGCTCCGCCTGATCCGAGGAGGGGGCTTAGGAACTTAGGGTAGGCGCGAAAGGCCTGCGGCAAGTCACCTCTTGTACACTTGACCCGTCCGCGTTACCCGCGGCCCCTCCTTCATTGCCCCTGTCGGGCACGAGGTCTGCCTCCACCAGCATCATCAGAGAACCCTTGCTGATAGTCCCCATCATATGAACGCGCTCCGTCTGCGACCACCTCCCCCCGCTGCCGGTGAGCACATAAACAGAGCACATCTCCAGAAAAGCCTTCTTCTATTTTTCACGCCACGTCGCGGGAGGAGGATTTCGAACAGGGATTCCCCTCGGCATCAAAATACGCACCTGTCGGACCACCGCTTCTTCTAGGTGGTTACGGGCAAGGTGGGCGTTGCGGTGCTCCTTGTCCGCTCGCAAGGCGGCGGTGCCGATGTGGCGCTGGAAATTTTTCGAGGTCCGCAGCCCGTCCGCAAACGTGAAGCCTCGCTTGTCCGCGAACTTCTCCACGAGCTCGCATAGCTGCTCCCCGAGCCCCGCCCGTTATGCTCACGCGTCTCCCCCTTCCAACGCCTCGGCTGGGCGAACTCGCTCGGCTGCACCTCCCGGCCAAGCGCGCCCCTCTCACCCGGCCAAGCGCTCTAGACATGCGCCCGGTCCTGGGCTTTTGATCGATCGCGTCGCCACCCCCAGGAAGCTAGCAGGAGGTTGGGTGCCACCTCTGAGCCTTCGAGATCGGTCAGCTCGAGGTTGCATGTGAGCATGGTCCGCAGGTTGGGGCATGCTCGGGCCACCTGCAGCTCCCCCCTCGAAAGCCTCACCGCTTTGCGCCGCCAACTGCACTGGTGGCAAATTGGGTATGAGAAGACAACCTCGGGCCCGGTCCTCGCCCGCTTCCCGCTCCTTCCCCAAGTCCCTCCTCCCAGATCCTCCTTCCCACCCCTCTTTGGTGGCACTGCCAAACAGCGAGGACATGGCAAGATCAATCACAGCCGCACACTGCTCGCGGAACCTCGAAGCAGCAGCAGCAAATTTAAATCACAGCCGCACACTGCTCGCGGAACCTCGAAGCAGCAGCAGCAAATTTAAATCACAGCCGCACACTGCTCGCGGAACCTCGAAGCAGCAGCAGCAAATTTAAATCACAGCCGCACACTGCTCGCGGAACCTCAGAAGCAGCAGCAGCAAATTTAAATCACAGCCGCACACTGCTCGCGGAACCCGAAGCAGCAGCAGCAAATTTAAATCACAGCCGCACACTACTCGCGGAACCTCGAAGCAGCAGCAGCAAATCTAAATCACAGCCGCACACTACTCGCGGAACCTCGAAGCAGCAGCAGCAAATTTAAATCACAGCCGCACACTGCTCGCTGAACCTCGAAGCAGCAGCAGCACTTTAGGAATCGCAGGCTTCCCGGTAGCGGTCAGAAAGCCGCTGTGGGCGCACGGCGGCCTTCTCCACCGCTGCGCCCTTCTGGCGCCTCCACATCGCGCGCATACCTCCCTCAAGCCGCCCTCACTTCTCACCTTGGGAGCCGGGGGTGAGGGGGGTTGGCAACCTGCGCCATCAGAGAGGTGTCTGCGGTGGTGACTAGGATCACTCCAGGGCCCTCCCTCCCAGCCTTCTCCACCTCCGTCGCCAGTTGCTGCACTCGGGTAACAGCCCCTCCGAGTCAGAATCAGTGACGTGTGACACACAGCCCTAACACTGGTGCCAGCCAGGCCCACAGGGAGGCACCCCACAGAAGGCGTGGCTTGGGCCCCCACGCTGGTGTTCGGCCACATGCGCACGCGGCGGATGGTTCGCGAATGTGACACGGCGAGGCCACATCGAGGGATGACGGGCCTGCGCCTGGTGGGGGAAACTGAAGACGCTAAGCGTCACCCGGCGCTTCTGCCCACCATGGCTTGTTTCAGATATATCGTGATGTGTTGCCACAGCCATGCTGCGGCATCCATGCCACGCGGACGGCCCACGCAAGTGCTGCAGGTTCTGTCGAAGTGAAGGCAACGCTGGGCACCGGGATGCAGGCGGCGGGTGGTGATGCGGGTTGAAATACCTCAAGGAACTCTTTCCCATTGGAGGTGACGCCGCCACCCTCCCGGTCGCGGTCACAGACTAAGGTCGTGAGGTCGTCCACCACCAGCACGCCCCTGGTGGGAGGGTGCAACACGGCCCTCGTCCACGCATATCCCTCAGAGGCTGTCAACGTGATGCGGCGCGAAATCCAGCAACGCGCCACAGAATGCACTGCTCATGCGCAAGCATCCGATTGGCCCACATCGATGCCCCGGACCTTCCCGTGGCGCCACGTGGCGCTGGGAGAAGAGCATGCATGTCAAGGAGCACACATCAGGGAGGGGGGTGCCTGAGGGGATCCGCCGGCAGGGCAACGGGGAGGGCGGCTAAGGGGGTCCTCCTGGTGGGCACGAAGGGGATTGGCTGAGGAGTTCCGCATGGTAGGCAACAGCCGGGATGTGGCTGAAAGGTTACCCCCGGGGGACAGGATGGGGTGTGGCTGGGTGTTTCTCGGGTCATCGTTTGGGGGAGGGGGAGGACAGCTGCCGGGGTTGGTCTGAGGTCCGGGGGCCACGGGGAGACTAGGAACACACCGGTCCGCTTTCTTCATCACCTCCTGGAGGAGTTCCGCGGTGCGCGATGTGGAATGCGGGTGGTACAGGTCTTGCCGGCTCGGCATGTGGCAGCCATTGCGCCGCTGCATCCGCGTGGTGTCATGATCCGCCAGCATCTGGCCAATCAGCTTTGCCACCGTGGAGCGCCCGCTGCCTGGAGCGCTCCACACCGCCAGGCCAGCGCGCGGCCCCCTCTCACGCCCCGCGTAGCGCATGCAGGCGACACAGGGCAGTGTGGGCAGCGCCAGCTTGGAGTTCCCTGCTATACTCCGGCGGTCCGGGACTGCACACACAGCGCAGGGGCAGACCTATATGACACAAGCGAGGTTGCCACCTGGCACATGCAGATGACATGAGCGAAGGTGCCACCTGGCAAATGCACATGGCACGGGCGGAGGCGCCACCTGGATTGCCGCTGATACAGATGTGCGCGTGCTTCTCGCCGCGCCCCCCTATCACATCAAAGCCACCCCCTCCGCAAGGTGCGCCCTCAGCCCACGAGCCGCCCCCCTTGGAAGGTGCGCCCTGAGGCCGCGGGTTGAATAGTCCGAATCCCGGCATGCCCAGGTGGAAGAGGGCAAACCTGGACGGTCACGAACAGCTGCACCCAGCCGTTGCCTTCTGCCGGCACCCCCCGGCGCGCTTCCTCGCGGGTGGAGGGACGCTACCTGAGTTTCCTGACTGCGCCCGCCTCCCTCGAAAGGGCTGCGTACAGAGCTCAAGGCATCGCCCGCCTTCACTCCCTGATCTTTAACCTCGAAGGGGGTTGGGGAGGGATAAAAGCAGGGATTGAGGCGTCACCTGCGTTCACTCTCTTTTCGTTCACTTCGAGGCTGTTTCGCATGTTGTAGATACGCTCCTTCACGCTCGGGACGCCGACGAGGCGCACCAGCTCCGTCTCCCACTTCTCGTTGCGCTGCTGGGAGGGAGACTTCCTGGGGGCGGCGGCCCGCGGCCCGAAGTGGCTTGCGGGGCCGCCGCCGAGCCCATCGCCATCGGTCCCACTGCCGCCATTCGGATGCGGCGGCGTGCTGAGCAGGGGCCGCACCTGGCCCTGAGGCAAAAATATGCCGTACCCATCCTGGGCCCCGAAACTCCCCATCCCCGCAACCCTCACCCCGTCAGCCCTTCATCCCCCGTGTCTGTCCCAAATGCCTCCCTCCCAGCCTGGCCTGGCAGCCCTCCCCTCCCCTCTCCAGACTTCATCACCTAAAGTAGATCTCTAGCCCCTTTTCTTGCACCACACGTACGAGAATCGACGCTCTCTGCACTGAACCCACCACCCTTGCACTCCTACCCAATGATGGCACATCAGCAACCGCGTGTATCCGGGGTCCAGTCACCAGACGGTCACCCTCAACTGCCCATCAAACAGCCAGGCATGCACCTGGCTTACTTTCGAACCTTCAGTCATATGCACTGAAGGCAGATGCCGCACTGCCCGCCTGAGGTGGGGGAGGCGTTGGATAGCCCTCATCAGATCCACAGGGGGGGACACAGAACGGGCCCCCTCGAGTTCCCCATCCTCCCATTAGCTGGGGCACGCACCTTGCAACGGAAGTAGCGGCAGCCGTTCACTTTGCCGTCGCAGATTCCGCTGCCGGCGGAGGGTGAGTCCAGTCGCACCCCCACGGCATTCCCCGGGATGCCCTCCACCTTCCCGACGAACATCGCCTGTTGGCCCCGGGTGCGCCGGTGCCGGGTGCACGTCAGACGCTGCGACCCTCCTCCCGGTTTCGAAGAGCTCCGCGGGCCACCAAGCCGCTCGAGCGTCTGTGGATGGAGGCAGAGACGCGGACACATGCAGGGGCGAAGACGGAGGAGTACGGCGCTGTGGTCGAGGCGAGAGCTCTCCGGCCTTCCGGGCACCTTCAGTGTCAACATGCAGCAGCAGTCCTGGGCGCCGACGTGGACTGTACGACAGCAAAGCAGCAGGAGGAGAATCCTGCCACACATCTTGCACGGGGCAACAACCTATCAAGACAAACTGGGCACGGGCAGGGTGGCAACGAGGGGTCACCTCCCCGGGCTTCCCCCCGGCGAGGACGCGATCCCCAACGTAGCACTGCTGGAGGTTCATGGTGCCGCCAAGGTCGTTCTCCTGCGTCCTCGGTCGACTTCCTGGATCACCGCGGTGCCCCACCCTGCGGACATCCGAGCCGTCACGCTGTCACATGCCGAGCCGCCTGTCTTCAACCCCACACCCTACCTCACAGGCCTCGTCCCAACTGCAATACCAGCTTGAAGGCTCAGTGTTGCCTTTGCTGCATGGACGGGATGCACGGGTCGGAGAAAGTAACTGCGGGCGGCCCTGGCCACACTCACGCGGAAGCCGGGATTCGTTCGATGCAACGCCAGGGGCATCGTTCAGGATGTTCGGCCCGAGACGTTGCGCTTGATGGAAGGTAAAGATAGAGGTGGGACGTTCGCGTTCCGCTTTCTGGGGCCGGCGAGAGGCGAGGGCTAGGGCCAGGGTTTAGCGAGACTGAGAAGCGGAGGGAGGCCCCGCACTACACGCACGTGGCCGTGCTGGATTATAGGTCCGCCACGTGCTGATGACACCTGCGGCGTCGTATGCGGCAAGGCACAGGCAGGGCCGCGGACGGACGAGCCGGACCTGTCTGGGAGGCCCCCTCCGCTGACCCTCTCACGAGCGCCACGGCCGCCGCCACCAACGTCTTCATTCGAACTTGGGGTGTATCGTCCCGCACCGCCATCCCCAGGCGCTCTCTTGTAGTCGGCAGCACCTTGGACGGCCGGCCCGCCGCCAGCCACGCAGGTCTGTCGCCATACCACCGGATCCACTGAGACCCTCCAGGCGGCGAGCACGAGAGTCGGCTCAACGGGTTGAAGGACACGGCTAGACGGGGGCCATGTGTCTCGCAACGTCATCGCACGGGAACGGGACTTCGACGGCCGGCGTCGGTGAAGGCAGTATATGCGGGCAGCGGGAAACGGATGTTGCGGTGAGGCACCAAAAGTGTGTTCTAGGGCCTCGGAATGGGCCATCGCGACCGCCCCGGAGGAACATGCGCAGCGACAACACCCGAGAAGCGCGGGCTGCCAGTACCTCTCCTTCAATGCAGTTGTCGGAAGGGCGGTGCCGTCATATTCATGGTGTGGACGAAGCTCGAAGGCAGTGGGGACGGAGGCCAGGCACGGCAAGCGTAGGCAACAGGGAGCCTGCAGTGCGCACGGGGAGGGAGGCCCAGCGTGAAGGCCGCGGAGGCGCGGCGCAGAGGGTCAGCGGTTAGGAAGAGGGCGCCACCTTGCGGTGCTCCCCGAGAGCTCCGTGGAGAATCGGCGCGCGGCAAGCGCCACAGCGCACTAACTCACAGGGGCCCCGTTCGCGATGGTGTTCCGCGGCCTCATCGGCGCGCATCTTGACCTTGCACTGCTTGCAGCGGTACATTTTAACGCTGCCGTTCCCCTCACCCTCACGACACTCAAGACCTTCAAGACAGGACAAGGAGGTCGGCCTTTCCTTATTGTATACGGATTAAGAGCTGGAACGACCAATGGCGCCCCGCAGCGAAATTGGGGCCGCCAGCTGTGGTGGTTCGCTTGAATGGGTCAAAGTTTTGACGACGGGTATTTTCTGAACCTACTGGGAGGCCGCTGCGTGTGACATATACGCACGTCATCGCCACGTGAGCTTGTGTGCCTTGTGTTATTTTCGACTTTACTAAGGTATATGGGAGGGCGGTGTGTGTGTGTGTGCGTGTGTGTGGACAGAGAACGCCATCGCCACGTGGGCGCGGGCGCCAAGTCTCGTCAGCGGAAGCGCTCGTGCGTTTTGGGGAAACCTCGCTTCCAATACCTCACACCGCCTTCAGCGAGCTATGCACGCAGCGCTCGCGGACAGACCCATTGTCAGTTTTTCAAACATGGCAGTCGAAGTGAAGGCGAGGGCGAGCCTAACCCATCACTGGAAGGCTCCCCATACTGGCGCTCCCTTCCTCCACCGTAGACAGGCGCCCCCCGACCGGGCTGATCATACACGCCAGCGGACGGTCCAAAGGGATTGCGTCCGTCATCATGTTCTGGAGGTTTGTCGTCCGAGCCAATCCAAGGCGGCTTCGAACCTTGCGGTTGAGCTTTTGGATTCGAGATTCTCCGACCCCCTGGCCTCGAGGGCCCTGCAGGCCCTGCACCGTCATCCCATCGGGAGCGTCCGCTCGGTGCTTTATTCCTATTAGGACCCGGGCCACCAGGACCTTGTCGCGGCGGAGTCCTGTTCAAAGGCATGCTTTATGCTCAGAGAAGCGTTCACGATTGTCAGGGACCTTCACGTGTCAGGCCCACCACCAAGTGGACGCGAGAATGTCCCGGTTGCAGTGTGAAGACGAAGCTTCCAGAAGTTTCGCAGATATCAGTGGTGTGAAAGGGATTGATATTCGGGATATTGTGCATGTGCAAAGCAATCTACTAGGTAATTTATAGGCCCACTCGACTGAATGCTGCAGCTTTTCGATATTCTGAATTCTCGGGGGAGGTTGTTATCCGAGGTGGAGGTTTCAGGTTTAGTGCTCAGTCGTGCTCAGTGCGTTTGTGGTTTGGGTTGCAACTTGAAAGACGAGAGCACGGTATCGGGGGCATCGCAATCGGTGTATCGGTAAGGTTATCGGTATGTTGAATGTTCAAAAAAATCCTCGGATGAAAATTTCCTCGCGTCTATGCTCTACAGTATCGATCAACTGGGGTGCGCCATGCTTAATTCCGCGTCTCGTAAGTGACGTTTAGACATCGGACGGCTCAGATACCGATGGTCAATGTTGGCGTTGACCATCCAACGATCATATGACTATCCTATCAGTAAGGGGAAAACTCCCGTGAATCTGCGCTGCGTTTGCCCATTCCTTGATTCCATTCCATTCTGATTCCCTGCTTTTCATCTGCGAACGGGTGCGTTTACAGGCTTAACTTCTTATGCATACTACTTACATGAATTTGAGGCATAAACGATAAAGATAAACAACATGTTAGGATTAGCCCAGGCAGCCCTCCCGGGAGTCCCGGTGTAGGCCCCTGACTAGTCCCCTAGTCCGATTTGACTCGGGTACCGCTGCCCGTGTGTGTCCGCACTGTTGTGTCACATGACGTTAGGTTCGTTCGAGACTTTCGCCTAGGTTATAGGTTTCAGTATCATATCACTTATCACACTTATCATCCGAATATCAGGGCTCTATATCGGTTTGGTTTTTTGGTATCGATACTATCCGATATCCGAAAAATGGTATCGATAATCGGCACAATCGATAAATAATCGATTATTTGGGCATTTATATGTAATTTGTTATAAATAAAATACGGAACATCAAAACCTGCACAATCGATAGTTTGATATTGCAATCCGATAATCGGCGATAAATACGATATATCGATAGTATCGGTTATCGGAAATATCGATATAGAGCCTTGCTCAATATTCTGAATACAGTCAACCATATTTAGGCTCACTCCGAATATATCCGGTTGGGGTATATTCACTAGGTCGTGGACCCATTCCACGCTTTTATTGTCCTTGCGAGTGAAGAGGGACCTATGCGCACACCGCTGGTGAGGAAACTTCAGCGATCGGCAAACACGGTATTCCCTCAATTCGTCCAGGCATATCCTGCTGTCCGCCGTAATACAAAACTAATGAGCTTCAAATTCTGGTGTACAATATGTTTGAAAATCGAACGCTAGCGGAATCGTTTCACCGCCCAACCAATCAAATTCTAGATCGCAAATCATCGTATCGATCGATCGATGGCCCACGGTTTCCATTGGCTAACAAAAACTGAACATCTTGCGAGGTGGCACATTCGTTATTGTCAGAAACGCTATCTTTCTGGTCCCACTTTCGTTTGACGACGAGTCATGCATGACGTCATCACCATCATCCACACCCAAAAGTCGTCATTCTTCATCATCCACAAAGACCTCTGGCCTAGGTTTTCAGCCTGCGAAAAAGTCATTATCAAAAAAGTTATCAAATCTGAAAACAAAAATAATCCACAACTTTTTCAATTTTTACTTTTTCGACATGATACTTTGCATATCAAGTTTTATGCATAAAACTCACACCTCACGCAATTTACACCACTTAACAATCATCAAAACTCCCAAACCCACCGCGCGCGAAAAAAATACCGAATACTGGAATATCCTAGTTCACTAGATATTGATGGGAAAGCTAAAATATATACGGCTGTAATATATTATAAGGTTTCACAGAGACGAAAGCTGAAGCCGTGGACTCAGGGTTTCGGATACAGTACTAAGGTGAATATTAGAATACAGAGACTGTTTTAATATTCCCGGCGGTCGGTGATGATGCGGCACGTGACACAGCAAAGAGTCACAGCACAGTGAGGGGTGACAGCAGAAGGGGGGCAACAGTCACCCATATACTGGGGGTGAAAGTTGCATCCCCCGTGACACCACCTCACCCCGGAGGTGTGAGGTGACTAAATGCAAGTGTTACGTGGGCCTGCAGGATTGTTCGGATCTAAGGGGCCTTTTTCAACCCGACTAGAATGGCTACTGCCGGCGTCATCCTAAAATCTAGCAAGCACATCACACGATCGGGCTTTTTTTTTTTTTTGTTTTCTTTTCATCTGTTTCCTTGGCTGTACATTTTGTGCTCAACGGTTGATGCTAGGCACCCAAGGGACCGTGCGGAAAGCCGGCCAATCGGTGTCGTCGTCGTCCAACTCCATGGCATTGAACGCGGCAGTCGATGGAGACGTGTCAACCGCGGTTGCGGCTGCGGAAGACTCGGTTGCCAACAACTCATCTTCCGCAGGAGGATCGGCGGCACGAAACCCCATGATGGCAACGTCGGTTGCAGAGTCTGGAGCCGGATCCTGTGGAGCTTGAAGAGCCATGGCCCGCACAGGGGGCGGGGGGTCTGGCGGAGTCGGCCAACGAGAGATGGGGGGGCGGTCATGAGCGGGCTTCGCCGCGAGAGGAATGCGGTCAGGGGCAAAAGATTGCCGGCATGCGTAGGGGCACACACCCTTGGTGGAGGGGTGGCCATCCGTGAGGCCCCAGAGTCGAAAACAGGTGACGCAGGGGAACCCTGCGCCTTCCCACTGCAGGTGCCTGCCGCCCTTCGCCTTCCATGTGCCCTTGGGCTCCACGTACGCATCGCTGCGGAGCGCCATGAAGGTCCCCACACCACCGCGTCCGCCGCCCGCAGGAGTACGCCCGCCGTTGCCACCACCGGAGGTAGGCGGCGGGGGCGTGGTGAGGCGAGCGAGCCTCCCCTCATCCCGGTGCACTGTGCAGATGCGCAAGGAGAGGGACGAGAAGGAGAATCGCGCACCGGCGGTGAGCTCGCGCAGCACCACCAGATACAAGGGGGTGACGTGAGGGGAGACCGCCGCGGACATCTTCAGCACATGACGAAGGTCCTCCACCCTGTTGACGTCGCTGTACGCGGGGTGGAGCTTGGCGTGTTTGTCCGCCAGCTTGCGGAACACCGTAAGCTGGGGGGCGGGGTCGTTGGACTCGTCGATGATTAAAGCACGCAGCTTCGTCCAGTAGCGGTTGGAGTCGGGGTCGCCGATGCCTTCCACGTGGAACCGAAGCCGCTGGAGTGCTGCGCGACCATCATGCGGATAGATGCGCGAGGACTCCTCCTGAAGGGCGAGGGCAGTGCCTCGCAAGACTGTCGGGAGGATCACGAAGATGAGCTCGTTGAGGGCCATGTGGTACTCGTCGAACTCGTGGTCCAGGTCCAGAAGCTTGTCGAATTCAAAGTGCGAAATCGGGGACAGGACGTGGGCCAAGTTAGCCAGAAGGACGGTGAAGTCGGTTTCGGCGTCCTCGCCGTCCAGGGACAATCCAGAAGCAGCTTTGTAGCCGTAAGTACGAAGTAGACGGCAAAGTTCTTCACTGTAGTGAGATGCGTAATCTAACCGCTCACTGTAACCGTGAGCGGTAGATGCCCGTACAGGGGTGGACACCCAAACTGATTCATCCTTGTAAAATTCCTCAGCAGTGGGGGCACGAGCTGCCGGCAGGGGCTTCTTCACCAGAGTGGACATGCGCACGATGGGGTCATTGTCTTGGGACTCGTGCGACGACGGCGTGCCAGAACGTTGAGACCGCGCAGGTGAAGAGGAGCCAGTCGGTGTAGGCGTGGCCCCAGATGTTGTTGCTCTAGCAGCGCGTAGAGCGCTGCCAAGTGTCGGGCGTGCTGCGGGCATGTTCGGGAGGAAATAGTTCGGAATCTTGTCGAGCTGGAGATGCTTTCTTTGATGACGGCGCGGTACGTCACGCCAGGAAGATGATCTGCGAATCGAAGAGAGGCAGGGTGCTGGTGGTGCAAGAGGCTGTAGATGCCGCGGCTGGAGGTGCCAAATTTCAGTGATGATAAGTGAAAAACCGCTGGAGTCGCGGGTGTCGCTGGAGATGCGTTGACCAAAGTAAGGACCGAAAAGCAAAAAGACCACTGCTTCAAGTGGTGCAGCCCAAACCTGATGGGAAAGCTAAAATATATACGGCTGTAATATATTATAAGGTTCGTTCACAGAGACGAAAGCTGAAGCCGTGGACTCAGGGTTTCGGATACAGTACTAAGGTGAATATTAGAATACAGAGACTGTTTTAATATTCCCGGCGGTCGGTGATGATGCGGCACGTGACACAGCAAAGAGTCACAGCACAGTGAGGGGTGACAGCAGAAGGGGGGCAACAGTCACCCATATACTGGGGGTGAAAGTTGCATCCCCCGTGAGATATCAGAAACTCCCGAACTGTGTGGATAAACTCATAAGATAAATAAACCCTAAGCTAGATATACCCGGAACGGTCTCGGACGGTTTCGGAGTCTAGCCTACCTGTGACACAGCGTGTGTCACAGCACGAACCTATAGATCAGTCAGCAGTCCAGTGTTGGTCCTAGGAGTCTGTCATAGGGGCCTGACCGGGACTCCCAGTCAGGGCTGCCTATACAGATTTCAGCACACCACCCCAACACTGTGGGTGGTGACTGTCTAGGAGAGTCGGATAATGTAAGATAAGTTAGGGCAGGAGCCACGTTGACAGACCTAACTGCTAATCCAACTGTGCAATTCTGAAACACAAATTGGAAACCCCCTAGCTAGCACAAGTGCAGAAACCTACGGGCACTGTGCACCCGCTAAACAACTGAAAAGCACCGAGCTAGCAAGCCAGAATATAACTTTTAGATGTCAAAAGCAAAAGCATAAACCATAAAAGTTGTTGAAGCCACCGGAGTTCCGCACACCACCATGTCGGTGTGCATCCAGAGTGAACAAGAAGTCAATCGACAGCACCAAAGTAGCCAGCTGTGGTCTCAATCATGTCGGACCCGAAGGGAGGGTTCCCGAAAGGACCTCTCTCATGTAGAGCCACACCGTAGAAGAATGCCATGCCGAAACTCAAATCTGCCTAAGCAAGGTCCTGAAAGAGGTCAGGGGGCTCAGGCGGCTCAAGCGGTGGCATATTGTCAGCTACAAAGAAACCCTGAGCCGGGATCACAGATTCAACAAATTCATTCGTGGAGAAAATTGACGGAGTCTCCCAATCGAGATCACCACCAGGCGAAGGCAATCCCGCAGCCGACTGAGCATCGGGCACAGCTGCCACCCCCATGATCGAGATGCAAAGAACGAGGGAAAGGAGGAAAGGAATTCGATTCCCCACGGTCCAACCGTGGCAGGAAAGCCCCAGGGCGGCTTCCCACAACCGTAGGTCCTCTGCTCGTCTACGGGCGGCCCGGAAACATGATTGGCCGACGGAGGCGAACCCCGCGGCTTCAGCCGGAAGCTGCCGTCGGCAAAGTCCTCGTAATCGTCGGTGTCGTAGCCGGTGAGGTCAACCGGCGCGATGGCGGCGTGGTTGACAGTCTGAACGAACCCAGGGAACTCACCGTCCGTCGTGGCAGTCACCCGCGCCGATTGAAGCGGCACGGGCTTCACATCCTCCTCCTGCGAGACAGGTATAGCAGGGGCCGGCACGGCGGATGCCGATGCCGCCGCACCACCTGCCGGAACCTGCTCCTCCGGCATGTTCCCCGCTGCCGCGGGGCCGCACACCAGAGCCGACGCATGCGGCTCGAGAACCGCCGGTGGTGGGAAGGATGCGTGGGTGTAGTGCACCTTGCAGTTTGCCGCGGCATGGACCTCCGCGGCGAGATCGTCCAGCCGCTGATGAATGTCGTCACCTGCGGGCTCGTCAGCAGGCTGCTGCGGCTCTACCGTGAAGCCGTAGGCGGACACGTCGATCCCGCCCACCGCACCCGCACAGAGCACCGCAGGCGGCCCGTACGTAGACGCCGCAGTGGCAAAAGCCTCAGCCCCATCATCCGCCGCCTGCTGGAACAGGGCACACATGGCCAATGCACGCACCCCCTCCGCGTCCTCCTCGTCGATGGGAATGCAGAATGCCGCGGCCGAGTGCGGGGGATGCTGACGCCCGCCCAACGGACAGTCGCGATAGAAGTGGTACTGCTCACCTTTCCCCGCCTTCTTGCACCTCCCGCAAAAAGGCTTCGCCTTTTGGTCGTCACGGTCGAAACCGACCGCAGGCAACGGGTGCGTGCCGACACGGAATCCCCGCTGCGTACCGCGCTGCTGCTGCTGCCGCTGCTGCCGCTGCGGCTGCTGCCGCTGCTGCTGCGCCGGCGGCGCGTCCGTCCCGCGCTGCTGCCGCAGCAAATCCTGTAGCTCGTTGATCTTGTTGAGGAGGGCGCCGTACTCGGTGCTGGAGAGCTGCGCAGAGATGCCGCTCTTGCCGAGACTGCCTTCCCCGTCCCCGTCTGCGCCCAAGCCTGATAAATCTCTACCACAAGGGAGCGGAGAGATGCCAGAGAGACATGGGCGAGGTCAGCTGCCAGAGGGTACCGCACCTTGACCGCAGTGTAGAACACTGGGTCCAGCCGGTTGTACAGTGAGAACTTCCTGGTCTCCTCGGTGGGCGTCCAGTCCGTAGCTTTGTTATCCCGCACCAGACGCTGTTCCCGAGCCAAGATGGGCTGCGGGTCAGTGTCCGCGGGATAACGCAACGCGGCGTGCTCCTCCTGGTGCGACTCACGTAGCGCCACCGGTACGCAGCCCTTGATGATGTCCACAAGAGCTCGCCGTCCATCACGGTCAGACGAGGCGTCGGTGCCAGTCAGCCAGACGTAGGCGTTGTTGTGTTTCTCGACAACCAGAGCCAGAACGTCGTAGAGCAAGCCGTTGACCTTGGTCACCACACGAGCCAGAGGGTCGTCGAGGGTCAAAGGATGCCAGCTCCAGCCCAGCCGAATGAAACTCCGTACGCAGCTGCACCACCAGCTCGGAGAGGAGGCCAGCGTCGTCCGTACCGCGGAAGTGGTGCTTCTTGTCCCCAAGGACATCCTCGCGGACACCCTTGGCCCATTGGCGGTGTAGACGCGCTTTGTAGATGTCGTCAACCAGCTTGCTCTGCTCCTGTAAGTACTGCCTGGTCGCCACGTCTACATCCTCGTTGGAAGTCGGAGCGGGGGTCGGAACAGTTGGCGTACGCACCGTCGGACTGTTCCGAACCCCGTCTAATAGCCTCAGTGAGGCGTCAATGTCACTGTCCCTGTCCAGGGACTTCTTCGCTCGGGTTAACATGCCCATACTCTGAAAAGCCAGAGGGGAGGTGGTACGCAGTCGCGCGGTTGGGTGTGGTAGCGGAAAAATGGTAATGGTCAGCAACGGAGAGGAGCTAAGAGAGTGGAGCGGCGAGGGGCACTCGAAGATGTCGTCGAAGTCGAAGGTGTCGCGAACACCAACCCAGAAAACGGTAACCAGCAGGGCCAGTGCCGGTGCAAAACTGGATCCGAACATTGCTAAGACTAGTCCGTAACGAGGCGCGGTCCCCATGGCCGCCACTCCCAGTTGCTACCGCAAACAATTCATACCATAATTCCTAGTCGCACCCAAACGCGCATGCGCGCACCACCTCTCCAAGCGGCCGTTTAGCCAATCATGGCCAAATCAGCAAGTGGAATAAAAGCGTGGATGGGGCCACGACCTACTGGAATATCCTAGTTCACTAGATATCAGAAACTCCCGAACTGTGTGGATAAACTCATAAGATAAATAAACCCTAAGCTAGATATACCCGGAACGGTCTCGGACGGTTTCGGAGTCTAGCCTACCTGTGACACAGCGTGTGTCACAGCACGAACCTATAGATCAGTCAGCAGTCCAGTGTTGGTCCTAGGAGTCTGTCATAGGGGCCTGACCGGGACTCCCAGTCAGGGCTGCCTATACAGATTTCAGCACCGAAAACTTGTTGTGGGACATATGCAAGAGTCGGTTCGTGTTTGAGGATGCATTATGCCTTCGCTATTTGATGACCTCGAGGACGTCACCATCACCGTTCGGCCGGTCGAGCACGAACAGCCTGCGTAGTTATCCTGGAGTATTCGACTTTTTCTCAAGGCGTGGTATCGATATTTCGATATTTCGATATATCGATATATCGAAATATTGATATCGATTGATATTATTTTTGGTGCATATCGAAATATTGAATATTGATCGATCGGACGGGCGAAAATATCGTTATTGATCAATATCGTGAATGGAAATATCGATATTGATCAATACCGAGACGGCAAATATTGATATTGATCGATATGACGGCGAGAAATCGCCATATCGATATATTGATATATTGAACGGGAGCGTTGACAGGGTGGCAAATTTTTGCTTCGATCCCGAGATAGCTGTTTTGCTGCCCATTATTGGTCATTTAAACATTTATCCACCCCCAATCCCCCCCCCATCGATTCTGCGATTGCCGTTTCGTTTCCCATGATTGGTCCTTTCTCCCTACCTCTTATGGTCGGTCTCGTAGGATACGCATATGTAATCTTTGTAATGGGCCTAGTGACCGCTGACCAGCACATAATCCTCATTTCCAATTTTCCATCATGGGCAAACGCGGTCGTGGCAAGCGCCCATTACGGGCCGCAGAAGATGTACTGCTTTGCCAGGGGAAGGGTCCAGTGAAACGAACGCAACTGCATGCCTTTGACCTTCAGAAGGTACCATTCAGCATTCATTGATGGCAGCTCTAAACATTGAGTAAATTATTACTCAAAACAACATACTTTGTCTTGCTTGCTTGCCTGTTCAGTAATTGAGTAAATTGACATTGGCTAGTATCAATATATCAATATATTGATATATTGTGAGAACGGGTAACATATTGATATTGATTGATATTCCCGCTTAGAATATTGATATTGATTGATATTCAACCTTGGAATATTGATATTGATTGATATACGGCTGGAATATATTGATATTGATCAATACCCTTAGCCGATATATTGATATTGATCAATATGATTTTTGCGATATCGAAAAAATATCAATACGCCAAAAACACTTCGATACCACGCCCTGCTTTTTCTCGATATGTACCTTAATATATGTTGCAATTATGCCAACTATTTCGACTTTTTCTCGATATTAATATAATAATCTTAGTGACCAATCTCGTGGGCCACGACCCCAAACTACACAAAGTGCCTTTGGGAACAAAGCTGCGAGTCTGCCGTGTGCACGGATGTTTGTGCAATAAGAATTCCTACGTGGGCAACAGAGGATTGGTCCTACCGAGCTTCAGCCGAGAGTTGCAAGTTGATCATCAAGATTCTTTTTTCAGTGCGCAGTTGTATCTTGTATGTTCATCGAGACCGCTAAATATCGCAGATGAGGTAATTGAAATTCTGCACGTAAAATTTTGGCTTGTTCAACTTGTACTCCTAATTAAAAGTTAATATCATCTATGATGATTATGAACTGCAAACACATGCACTTAGTTCAATGCACGAATGTGCATTATCAGTTCGGAGGAAACTGGTTTTTGTCTATTCGACAAACTTGGAGAGTGCCACAAAAACATCCACGATGCTTTTCCATGCTTTGAGACAATTTTTCTTGGAAGTTTGCTCACTGACATATGCACAACTGCTGCATTTGGATAGCAAACATAGACGAGCGATCTGCTTGTCACATGAAAGGCACCGGTCCATTTGCACATGAACCTTCAGTCACATTCTGCGTGTCCCCTCGTTGCATTCAAATAGCCACACTGGCATGGGACATTGTATAACTTGAAGAGTTTGAAGTCAGGACTCCATTGCAGGATCACTGTTGAGATGAGCGGGAGCTGGCTTGCCGCAACCCCAGGCGTGAACGCATTCGTAATGCCGCAGGTCCCTGCGAAACCTGCAGCTGCTCCTCGCAGGTGACTTTCTTGCACAACTCCGGAATCTCGAACTTTGAGACATCCGCGCGAGTGGAGACCTGGTCCCAGTAGTACTTGTCGTCAAAGATTAGCATATCACATGCAGTGTATTCCCTAACAAAAGAAGGAATGGTGGCATTGGGTCCCACTGCCTCCACGTGCCGGAGAGTCGCCCATGTGGTGTCGTAGCAGATGCCATGACCATCACTGCCTATGGGTATGCGCCAGGTCCACTTCAGGTCGGCCTCCTTCTCAGCACCACTCGGGATCCCGAAAGGGCCCTCAAAACCACCGCTCAGATTCTGGCAGATGCACGCTGCTCCGCCAACCATACCAGTCCAGTATATCATAAACTTCTTCTGAAGATCGAAGCGATACAAGAAAGACCTGTCTCGGGTGACATCCCGCGATGTAGAGTCAGCACTCTGCGAGTCCCTTTGGAATTTGTGCATTGGGCGCAAAGTCTTGGTTGGCGGGAAAGCAGGACTCTGGACATCTGCAGCTCCGGCTGACAAGCAGAATTGTTTGGGCCTCTCTCAAGGCGCAGCGCAGTGGCGCGATCAGTGGCGGGCCTCTCTTAAGGCGCAGCGCAGTACCGCGATCAGTGGCGGGCCTCTCTCAAGGCGCAGCGCAGTGGCGCGATCAGTGGCGGGCCTCTCTCAAGGCGCAGCGCAGTGGCGCGATCTGGCGAGGTGCGAAGCGAGTTGGGTGCCCAGGTTGAGGACTGGAGATACACCGAACCATGCAATTTGGGTGCAAGATTCTTCCCCCACCCAAAACCACGAACCCTGCTCTAGGGGGTTTCGTGGACACCGGGGAGACCCTAGAAGGGTTTTCCTGCACGAGGAGACCTTAAAGGCTTGTCGATGACGTGCTGAAAGGCAATGTTAGAGAAAGATATCGCCCCCCTCGTGTGCATCTAGTTGAGGAGGAAGACTTCGCAGGCATCCCTCGAAAGAGCGCTGTGTCGAGGCGACGGAAAACCTCGCGTGCCCCTAAGGTGCTTGCAGTCAGCAACTCAGTTTTGATCCCTAGGGCTCGGCGGCGAGCGCTTCGGGGGATAATTGGAGGTGCGGCCTTACTGGCGCAGTCCTTGTTGTTTCTCCTCCTGGTAGTAATCCTCGCGGTAAGCGCTCGCCCGCTCGTCCACGTTGTATGTTAGCCACTGAGTGCTGTTCGACCAATAGCCCACGTTGGAGTCCGACTGGTTCAGAGTGATATTGACTTGATACGCGGAGAGAATCGCCACGACATCCGTCTCCCCCCCGCGAGCTACACAGATGAACGCCAAGAAAAGGCCACCAGCGGCAGCTTTGAAAGAGAACATGTTCGAGTTCGAGTTCGAGCGGACTGTGCGAAACACGTATAGCTGCCGTGCGACACATACAATACCACGGGGAACGCGGATTCAGCCGCAATATGTACAGAGAAATCAAAAGAGAAACCTTCCGAAACGAAAAGCTCGAGCGAGCATGTTCTGCGCGTCATTTCTGTGTAGCGCAATGACGAATTGCGCTATGCGGGGTGCATGAAATTCCGAGTCAAACCGACTAGGTGCTCGTCCTCCCGCAAGTGAACCCGCTTACATCAAAGCAGGGCGTTGGGTGCAAGACCAACCGACAGAGAGGTTCGATCACAGGCAGGTCGCTGAAGAGTGGATCAGTGGAAGGCAGTACCCCGCGGGCTGGTTCCGTATTCAACGCTAGACTTCCTACACTGCCGAGATCAAAACAGACGTGCGAGAAATGAAAGGAAAGCAGTAGGCCACCTCTAGCAGCAGTGTAAAAGATGCAGATCTTTGTGTCAGTCAATCGAATGCTGGGCTTGGAGTTGGTGGGCTGCCGCTGCTCATCTAAATCCGAGAATAACAGAATTACAATTTGTTCTTTTGTTGTGAAAATCTCGTAAATCAGATCAAAATCGGAGAGCGATGAGGACTTCTCACTTCAGGAGTCACCTGACGTGAGTCATACGTATGGGTACCTGTCCTGCCGTCACCACGCCTAGTGGAGATCCCCTAGATCGACCCGCCTAGTACCGTTGTAACGAGTAGGGAGGTCATCAATCTGAAAAAATGAATGGCATATATCAAGCGAAGGAAGGCGCAAGATGATTTAGAGAACCAGACGAGTCGAGAAGAGGAACTGGATTGCTGCTCTGGTGTGAGAGCATATAGATATTTACTCCACAGAATCGCCTACCCACACTAGTGTAACCTATCTATAAGAAATTGGGTGGATCATTTATTTTCTCGAGCATTGACAGTGGGAACCCGATTCTTTCTGGGAAACGATGGGGCTGGGAATGAGTATGAACGTGTACTTGACGGAGTATGACGTGGAAGAGGTCATTCAACACTCTGGGAATAAGTGTACGGGTCTGCCTTCGTATCTTTTTGTTTTATCGTGTCATAAATACCTTTGAAAATTTCGCATAGAGGTTACGTCTTGACTGGACGTTGCAGCGACGAACGTCATACTGCTTGCATATGGTTTGAAACGCACAGTGTTATGATCATTCAGCGAAACGATGTCGCCTTTAACTACGGCGGAGGGCGCTTTCCTCGGCTAATCGTTCGGTCGCGGTACCTCCTCAGTCACACGGGACGAAGTCGCGAGCTTGTACAAAAGATTTCGAGAGCTGGACAAAGGGCATAAAGGATATATTGCTGCGGACGAGGTATGGCGGATACGCTGCCTGCTCGCTGGCGACACGCCTGCCGCACCTTTTGCGCCGACGTGTTTCCCGGTTGTGCTCCGCATCCCTTGCACGAAATCTTTTCCGCGCGATTTTTTTCTTGCGGACGTGGCAGCGCGGAATCATCCCGTAAGGAGAGCTATCCCCGTTTCAGCTCTCCAAGTCCCCTGCTGTAAGGAACACTCGCCAGCTCCAGGGTGACGCCTCTTCGAGTATGACCCGCTTCTTGGCGAGTTCCTTGTTCTCACACTGACGCTCTTTGTGTCTCTGACACGTTGCCCCGTCCACGCAGCTGCTGAATGTGCCTGAGCTCTCGCTGAACCCGCTGGCCAAGGTGCGCCCCGTGCGAAGTCTACGTGCCCCTCTTGCCTCATTCGCAGTCTATCCGAGATCTGCTCCGAATTAGCTCAGCGCTTTTGCAAAGCAACGCCAAGGGTCTCTTCCTCGACCTCGCCTAAGGGGCGCGGCGGCGTTCCCAACTCGCTCCGCTCGTCAATTAAGTATCCGGACTCTCGAACTCGAACTCCCCAGTTACCCGAATTGTTGCTCAATATGCGCGCGCCCTCCTCGCCGTTCCTCCGTCCGTGGCGTGGGGCGAGGTTTTACCGAGTCCTCCCAGCTCTTCGGGCCGCGGGGCGCACGCCCGTTGCGACGCTGTCTAACGCTGACGTCGGCGAGAACGGGTACGCAGCGCCTCACGAGGGTGTTCGAGAATGTGAACTTCAAAGAGTTCGTCGCGCTGCTTGCGGCGTTTAGGTGTGTGCCCTCCCAGAACGCCGCGAACCTGTGTGCGGAGCCCCGCCGACGCCTGCCACGTTGGCTACACCTTGCACAGCGTTTAGGTCGATGTGAACCCCCTTCCGCCTGCCCGGGGTACCGCTCTTTTGCTGCTCGGCTCGTGCACAGGGCGGCTGGGGGGTGGCATCGCACTAGACCCACGGTTATAGCCGAACTTTTCTTTACGCGTCCACCGGCCCGCGCCCGCGCCCTCTCCCTCTGCCTCCCCCTCCCTGTTTTCTGTGCGACGTCCGTTGGGCGCGCTTCCCTTACACGAGTTTTCCCCCTGTGTGACGTCCGTTGGGCGCTTCTCTCGCACGAGATTCCATCTCGAGTGCACCAAGTCCCAACCTGCTTACCTGTCTCAGTTGTGGGCCGTGTTCTCGGGCCACTCCGCGGCTACTCCTGCACCACGAAGATCATCTGGTTTAGGCCTAGGCACATGGGTGATTAGTGGAACTTGCGAGGGGTGTCCCAGCAACCGGGCTTCAAAGGAAGACAAGCTGCGCTTTATGTATATGGTGCACCCCTCTGCTGCAACACCCTCCTGCAAGTTCCCACGCCGGTCCCCCGCGTGAGCATTCTGGGCAACCACTTGTGGCACCCTCAAGCGCCTCCTCCCAACACTGCCCCCTGCACTGCATTCCGTGGCGACTCCACACTCCCGTCACAGCCCTACCTCTCAGTACCCCCTTCCTAACCTTCGCCCTGCACTACACCCTACACCTGCCTTTCCCGCCTGTACAATTCTCTTGGTATGGCTTCCCTCTACAACCCCCCACACCCCATCCTTGCCCTGCCCCCCACACCAATACCCTGAGAGTACCTGTCGCTGCCCCTGCACGGCCTCTGGTTGATATAATCCTTTGAGCCGATCAGCCGGGCCTTTCTGCTCTCACGGATCTCATAGAGGCCGCAGCCCGAGGAGCTCCCCACATCCCACCTGCCGCTCTGCAACAGTCATGGAGCTCCACATGCCGCTCCGAAAGGGCTCTGAAGCTCCGCCTGCAGTGAGACACGGATAAGGGCGAGCAAACCCTCCGTTGCCGCAGTGCCAGTCTTGCTCGATACACCGTTGTTTCGTCTCTTGCTGAGCTGTGAATGGACCACGCGTCGTTGTGCCTTCGCGTGCAGATGTTTGACGCCGACGGGGACGGTATCGTGTCGCGCAACGACTTGCAGCATATGATCTGGACCCTCTGCGGGCAATCTCTCAGGTTTGCACGCTTCCACAAGGGGTTCATATGGTCTGGACCCTCTGCGGGCAATCTCTCAAGTTTGCACGCTTCCACAAGGGGTGCATATGGTCTGGACCCTCTGCGGGCAATCTTTCAAGTTTGCACGCCTCCACAAGGGGTTCATATGGTCTGGACCCTCTGCGGGCAGTCTCTCAGGTTTGCACGCCTCCGCAAGGGGTTCATATGGTCTGGACCCTTTGCGGGCAGTCTCTCAAGTTTGCATGCCTCCACAAGGGGCGAGTTTTAGTGCACGGAGCAGCAAAGGGTGCGCCCGTTCTCAGGCTGCGATGAGCGCGGGTGAGTGAAGCACGACGTGCATCTTTTCGGAGCGCTGAGGTGCCAATGCCATAGCACTCTTGAGGGTGACCCGTAGTTCCATGCAATGCAGCATTGCCCTGAGACCCTTTGGAACCCGAACTCTAGATGCAACGTTTCCCGGCCAATTGCACCTGAGGCAAGCTCACTGCACGCTGAGATGTTGATGGTCAAGCGATATATTGAGGCTGTCACTTGCGGCAAAAACTCGGTGCACTCACTGGAAACCTCTTTCAAGGCTTTTCAGATCCGCGCTGGGCTGAGCACAACGTGTCAGCTCGCACCATGCCATTTATTGTCTGTTGCGCATGAGCGGCAAGGTGTTTCATGTTGGAGTCCCTTCCCTCAGCCGCCCTTCTGCAGGGTGAGCGAGTCGTCATTCAAGCAGTGCACCTCGTGGGAGCTCAGGCATACCCACTGAGGTATCCGCATGAGGATGACGCGCGGTGTTCTGAGAGCGCTGCCGGGATGTGATTTTGGATGTGGAGCAGCGAAACTGAGGTCACGACCATCGTAGAAAGGTTGAACACTGGCTCTTCTTTCACAAAACTTCCCCATTCCCTCGGGCGCAAGAGACCAGGCGAAGCGTTGCTTACTGTCTCACGGTCCGAGTGTACTCTCGGATGCCTGTGTTGTTTGGCACGTGCGCTAACGCAGTGATAAGCCGGAGCTGCACTCCTCCCCCCGGGTATCAGGCGCAGTTTAAGTCACCTCGGATCTCCAGCCTGTTGCTGCCAGACACGAAAGACCTGGGGCGCCAGAGTCAGGCGCAAAACGACCTGGGAGGTTTATGATTGGTGAATGCGCGCCTCTGTGGCGGTGAAGCTCCTTTAAAGGCTGATGCATAGGCTCTGGCCGGTGCAAGGCGCCCAGACATCATCACAGCTTCGTGATGATATTTCAACAGTAGTCCACATCTACATGCCATGTGCTTCTGAAATGTTTTGGAAACGGATTTGATTGCGGATCTCCCATCCTGCTGGCTCTTCACGGAGGTGTCAAAGCGCACCCTGTTTAGACCCTGGGGTGATGCGCAGCTTGCTAAGTGCCTCACGCTTGACTGAAACAGGTGCTTCACAGAAGCCTCCACGGACCCAAATCAGCTTTCCTTTGAGTCCTTTTGTCAGGTACTGTCCCGATGCGTGCACTTGGCCATTTTTTCTGGGTGTTTACTTGAAGTACAGTGATTGGGTTATATGCAATGGCATGGCCACTATACACCGCTGAATACTTTTCCGGGGCATAGCTTGCCACTGGAAGTCGAATTGATAGTATGGCTTGCCGTGTGGCACATGGTGGGTCCTACAGTGCGCACAGAGTGAGTGCCTTGACTAGTCGGTATCGCTCTTTGCAGGTGTTTTCTGAAGACATGATTAATCTCAAAGTCAAAATACCGGAGGTGGACTGATTTTCTCAGTTTTTTGTCATTTATTTGTGCGCTTAGATCGACTTGTTTCTGCCATATAATTTCGGTGTTTATTTTTTTGAAATAACAGTAATGTAGGGTTTTGCATGAATGCATCACACTGAGTACATTCCCTAAAGAGGGAGAAGGGTTCCACATGAAGGGCGCTATTATTGATAAATAAGTCGGCCCTCAGTTGACCTTGCCCACTATACGTGTTACTCAAGCTTTCTATGCTGGCAAACATGAGTCATGTGAATTTGAAACGTCGCTTGCATGTCTTTAGATGCATGGGATAGATCAAGGGTCGGTGTCGAGATCTTGATATTTCGATATATCTGGAGATATATATATCAAAATTGGATAGCCTTTTTAGAGTTATCAAGCTCTCTGATTATTGCACGTATCAACCTTTCTCGATTATAATTGAGTGTTATCATTCTCTCTCGATATGTAATTATCCTTGAAATTCCAGTTCGATATTGCCGAAAAGACAAATTTGAATGTCTTCAATATCCCAAAACTGGATAATAATAATAATATAACATTTCGCTGAGAATAATGACAAAGTCATGAGTCCGCTGTAATCCTGCAAGCAGGCAACTGAAGAACAGAGGGAGCCGGAATCATCCTCATAGCGCACCCCGAAGGGCTCATCTAGGTCAAATCAACCTAGGAAACCGCGGCAAGGCAAAACTACGCAGAGCGCTAAAAAGGCCGTGCCGGCGAAGAAGCAGCAGAGGAGGTGGAGGTGGAGCGAGGCTACATCTGTGATGGAAAAAGGGCGGGAGCGAGGCGGAGGGGAGCGCGTGGTGGAGGGTCGGGAAGGCGGGGGTGGAGGGAGCGGAGTGTGGGGGTGGAGGGGGCGAGCTAAGGTAGGAGCTCCTACCAAAAGAGGGGGGAGGTGTAAATCTTGGATTTGACACTGTGACACCCGAAACTGTCACATGTCACTTCCTATAGTAGGCTGGGTGACCGTCACCAGTAGTAGTGAAACACCCGTTAGGTATTTATGTATACCTCACTTTTATCAAAGAGACGTTATCGTTCTGATTCCGTAACCCTCAACTCAGGGTTTATATCAACTAGCTAGATATGCTGGATGTGACACCCCGTGTGTGTCACAGTCCTCTGTATGTACTAGTACTCCGTACAGTACGGCTGTCACAGGTTTAGGGTTTCCGGCTTAAGCCGAGTTTCACTCAATCTAACGGACTTCTTATGTTATCTTAAGTGAAAGCATTCTGTATCATACCACCACAATATATAGTCGGTACTATATATCTGACAGGTTATGGTGCGCCAGGCACCTTCCACTACTTTTGATTTCATGAGTGGCTAAGCCGCTCCGCTTGGTGGGGCGTTGGGGGCCCAAAATTTGATGCCGTGATTTTCGCAGTTGCGGTTGAGAGCTAGTTTCGGGCGGATTCATTTTGGACTCGCTGCAGCGTGCGCCTGTCTGGGATTATTTTGTATTGTCCGCGTTGGATTTCACTCGACTGAGACCTGATCAATTTTTGTCGTGAGATTCCTTGGCCGCCGCGTTTCGATCTTACACTTTCACAGTTACGGCTTCCTTACTTATCCGTTCCGGCACTGCTTCTCACGGCTCTCAACCATCGCTTTTACGCATTCTTCGACATCGGCCCTCTACCCCAACGCTCCCACGTACTGGATTTTCATCATGAGTGTAAACTCCCACGTCACGCCTCCCTTGGGGGATCACAACAGAATTAGACTAGACACGATTTTTTCACGCGACGTCGGGTCTCGTTACAGACCGACGCCAAATTCTCCGGGAGTTGCCCTCACAGCTCCGGACCGGACTCGCGCTGCGGCTGTCCAGAATTCTACTTGGGACGTCGACATCATCAAGAGGATCTCTCGCAACGCCCTGGGCTCCACGGACGAGACCTTTCGCGGGAATGAGACGAACCGCAACACGCTCTGGACATCCATTGTGAAGTGTTTACAGCGCGCATTCGAGCAGAAGGACCCCGCCCGTGCCGCTCTTTTTTATTCGTGGCAGACGCGACGAAGGGGGTCAACTCCATCTTCAATGCGATCCTCTTTTCGACCTTGACTTCGTTGACTTCTCCGAATTCGCCGGCACGACGTTGGGTTGAAGCCTCGGGACGGGCTTCGCCTCAGGATGGCAAGCGTGCTCTTCTCGAGGTGACCAAGAGATTGATCCCTCGCGTTGTTCGCCCTCTTGGGCATTACGAGGAGCTTTGCTCTATTTTTTTCGACGCTGAGAAGGACCCCGACCCGCTTATCCAGGACTTCGACGCCTGCCTTACTGCTATTGGCAACGGAGCTTCTGGGCCTCTGGACGACATGATGGCGAAGAAACAGCTCCTGGCCTCCCTCGACACGGACTTCTACGACAAGGTCATCACACCGCTTCGTGTCGACGTTGAGTTGGCCAAGGTCGAGCTCGAAGACATCTACGCCAACATCCTCGAGATTTGGGATGCCAACGCCGGCAAGCGCAAGCACGTGCCCTTCGTGGACAAGTCGAACGTCCTGTACTCTAGTCTACCGTCCGACGTTGACGTGAAGGCCTTGATTAAGGATTTTCAATTCCACATCGACGCCGCCAACAAGGTGCTTGCAACGCTATCCGACGAGAGTACCAACGACGAGCCGACGACGAGGTGGCCGGCTCCGGCTACGGGCAAGCCTACGGGCAAGCCAGGTGTGCATTTCCCCCCTTCCTCCTGGCAGAGAAGAAGGCTTTCTTTTTTCGAAGCGGCCCGCATTTGGATTTTTACTGGCCCGCTTTCGGCCAGCCCGGCCAATCCTCAAATTTGCCCGCCGCAGGCGCAAAATTTTAATTTTAAGTATGGCAAGGACATAAAAATCGCACAATTTTCACGAAAATTTTCATAATCGGGACCCTTGAGAGACGGCCCGCATCCAACAATCGAGCGGCCCGCAACCGGCCCGGGCCGACTTCAAACGGCCCCGGGCCGGCCTCTCACGGTAAGCCTTCTTCCCTGCCTCCTGGCGTGACCGTCAGAACCGTCGGGAAGATGGGAAGTATCACGGGCGGCAGCGTCAGTGGAAACACCGCTTCGCTGCTTCGCCCCTTCCCAAGGGCGGGAATTGGTCGCAAGACCACCGGCGCCGCGACGGCAACAAGCGATTTGGCGTGCATGCCGTCTCCTTCCACGTCATCTCCAAAGCATTTGTTCCGGAGTGTGTCCGTTGCCGTCCGGGGTTTTGACATGACTCCGCGAATTGTCCCACCGCCGACATCGAGTGTGACGCATGCGTGATTGAGCAAGCCGACGACGCCGACGGCCTCGTATCCGCCTTCCAGACCGCGTTCGACACTCAGGACGACACGGCATTTGCTCGACTCTGTGCCCAACATGAGCATCCCTTGGTTCTGCAGGACGAGGAGCCCTTGGAACCCGATGACAGCCGCTTCGAGGACATTGTACCGGATGGCTTTGGTGGCACCCACATCCTGGTTCTCCTTGCGCCACCATATGCGCTGGGCCCCACCGTTGCATTTGCTCTCCAGGATCTTCAGGAACCCGGTCTGCTGAGCAAACCCACAAAATATCAATATTGTCCAGTCCGGCGAGGTGGTGAGCGCCGCAAAGGCATCTATGAACTTGATCAGGTCGGCCTCGGATAACGCGTGCTCTGACACCTCTGTATCGAAGTCGTAAATAACGTCTAGTATCGTCCCCACGTAATGCAACTTTGGGACAGGCTCGAGTTTCGTCAACTCGTCTTTGACGATCGTGTAGCCGGTTTGAACCTCCTTCTGCTCGCACTCTTTCTCATGCTGTGCCTCGTTAGCATCCTCCACAACGGGGGAGGGAAGTGGCACCTATTATACCGCAAACCGCTTGTTAATATTTGAATGACCCAAAATTGCTAGAGCAATAAAACATGCAACTACATGAGGAGCACGACTATTACAACAAAGAATGTTGAAAGAGCGCACACCTTAACTGTATTGGGGACGTAGTTCACGGGCAGCCTGTCGAGGTCTCCCGCTCCGGCATTACACCGGGCAAGCCACGTGTTGCAGTCTTGGACGAATTGGACGATGGCTTTGGGAACCGTGAGCTGACTCCCCCCTCGCCCAGTTTAGCAGTTTTACCGTTTTTCACCGCCTTGACGCATCGCTCGATGGCCTCCTGGCAAGCCCAAGTCTCACCGTATTTCTTCTCAAAAGCATCCCAATTCTCCACCCCAGATTGCGACACGATCCAGGCCTGAACGTTGCGTTGGCCCTTGAACTTCTTCAGCATTTCAATCGCCTCTTGGATGGTGATCTCAGCGGTCAGGATTTTCTTCAGAACGCCGTTCAAGTAATCAACCTCCACGTTCGAGTGAAACCCGAGCATCTGCTGGAACAGGGGCATGCCCAACTCCTTCTTCTCGCTCTCCTTCACGATTGCCTGCTGCAAGGGCTGTGCCGGCTGACCGACACTGAACGTGTTACCGGCGCTTCGAGGAAGACGCCTAGACTTGGCCTTGGTACCCGACTTCTTCTTCTTGGGGTCGACACCTACATCCTTCAACGCCTCCTCCGCCCCAGACGTCTCGGTAGTCATGTCAACGATCTCACTGTCTGGATCCCAGATCTTGCGTTTCTTACCCGAGGACCCCTTGGTGGGGGTCCTAGTCTGCCCCTTCAGAATACACTCGCCGTACGCATGCATGATTTTAACAATCAGGTCCCAAGTATCCTGACGCATTGTAGCGACCGACCAATGCGTTGCGTAGTCGTTGGCGTAGGAGATGTGATTCGTTTGCAACACCTCCGCCTTAATCTGCATCTGCTGAGCCGATGTCAAATAGCTTCAGACCGGGAACCATTTGCCACTTTTAACATCTCCCCCGAAAAGCTGCCAGTCATTCACATTGGCCCAGTCCCCCTTCGACAGCCTCTCGTAGACATGCTTCCTTGCCGTTGCTGTCTTTGGAAGCTTGAAAGTCTTGGGGTCGTGCTTTTCCAACTCCTTCACCAGGCCGTCCTCCGTCCAGTCTTGGACCTGAACGTCCTGAACGTCCCATTCCGTGATGCCACAATGCCAATAGAGTTTGTGGAGCGGGACCTTCGATGCCTGCATGGTTTGCCGAGAAATTACGGTCAGTCACATTCGTTTGCTTTAAGTAAGTAAGAGCTTTAAGTGACAAAGATGGATAAGTTACATTATTTTCTCAGAAATCACCTGCATGCCAACTCGCATGGATTTTATGATTTGCTGGTGCGACTTGCCCTTCACGTTCTGGTCGACGGTGTTCTGCTCGTCAGCCAAGAACCGGACCATGTCAGACTGTAGATTAAAATACAATTTGCACTCGATCTGCTGAAAAGCTTCATTCTCTGGGTTTTCAGCGTGAAGTTCCCACCGAGCGGTGAGGCTATGTTGGTGCCCGAAGCATACAAAACGATACTTGCCGTCGTGCACCTGATTGGGGTCAAACTCCTCCGCGCTTGTGAGGTGCTTCCCAGTGTCCGCGTATACAATGTACACCAGGGAGCTGTTCTGAAAAGAGTGTGGGTTCCAAGCCATGCTCTCTTTCAGGTTCACGACTTGCACACGGTCCTCATCCCTGATACGCTCGTAGTCCTCAGCCTGTACAATGTACTGAATATGAATGTTGAACGTACACCCCTTGACGTCTTTGGCGGAAACGACTCTGGGGTACCGGTGGTTATACTCAATCTGGTACCTAATCGTATTAGAACGAGATACAGAACGACGGTGCTTCGGCAAAGTGAGTAAGGACTGCCAGTCCTGCGCTGCTTGCTCAGCATTCTGTTCTCTGGCCGCCTTCGCTGTCTCTCCAGGCTTGTACAGTAACCCAACAATGAGCCGCCCGGACCACGACTAGCAGCCAGCTCGCTTTCTGCTGCAGGTGTCAATGGTACCTATAAACATATATTGTGATATAAAAGTACAAAGTTAGTCACTAACAGGAAACTCCTCATTAGGTTAATGAGGAATTCGAAACAATACTCTTATTCATTATAAAAACATATTACATATACAAAGATGGTAATAAAACCGTTTTAACATTTGGAGTTCTGTATGATGGTCAAACCAATGTTGTCTACAGCATGGGCAGTGAACTGGTGTCATAATTAGGATTCCGTCTACGTATTTCTGCAAGAATCGATTCCCTCATCGCAGGATTGTTGAGATGTTCCCTTGTCACAGAAACACCATGTGCATATGGGTCGCCTACTGTATCCATACGAAAATTGTATCTGGCTCGAATGAAAGGAAGAATGAACGTAAATAATATGTACTTTTTGTCAATACTTCGTCCAGATTCCTGCAGTAAAGGACAGAAGCTTTGCACAACTGCTCATTAAGCTAATGAGACTTTTTGAGCAGCTCTGGTCGGACGTCAAATTTATCGAGTAAAACAGTCACACATGGCATATACCATTTACAACACAGAAAATAAATTGCATGCTTCACCGTGTCTTGGAAACATTTCGTGCGTGTCTTGTAATTTTACCGTTGCGGAGGCCTGCGAGCAAAAAGGTTTTCAACATTCACATTTTCAGCACATCTATTTTCTAAATATCGCCAAAAAACAGCTAATGTCAATTATCTACCCTAATGTCAATTTCATCGAATAGCGTGTTGAATGCCTCCTGGAGG
This sequence comes from Cymbomonas tetramitiformis, assembly GCA_001247695.2. Classification (NCBI taxonomy): domain Eukaryota; kingdom Viridiplantae; phylum Chlorophyta; class Pyramimonadophyceae; order Pyramimonadales; family Pyramimonadaceae; genus Cymbomonas; species Cymbomonas tetramitiformis. The sequence goes on along the minus strand of LGRX02025771.1, from coordinate 47,445 downwards.
GCAGGCACCAGCTTCGCGAGGAGCACCTGCGCGTTGGACTCAGTGCCGGTGAATCTCTCATGCTTCTCACGGAAATATTTTCGGATGACGTGCTTCGCCACGCTCTCGTCGAAGCGCTCACGGGTCAATGAGCGAACCCCCGCAAAGAAAACTGCCTGAGCGAAGTTCGCAGCCGGAACACCAGCAGGTGCCGGCGTAGCCGGCGTCACCGAATTACGGGCGGCAGCCGAGTCGAAAATCGTCGCTAGAGAACGTCGGCGTGACGCCATACTCGAAGTCAATCTAGTCGCAACCATGATAAAAGAGACTGTAGAGACGAAGTGAGGGGAAATGGGACGAGGTGCGGAAGGAGCGGCGGCCAAAAGTCGTAATGCGGTTGTCGAGGAAAGCAAGGGAAAGCTGTGGCGTAAAAAGTCTCCCCCCGTGCATGTGGATGCAGAGTGACGCGGCCAAGGAAAGTGGTGTCGGATCCGACCAAATTTTCAACGTCAACCAACGCGTAGCGAGGAAAATGAAGTCCGCCTCGTGCATAAGCTTCCCGTAAATCCAATCAACAAGACATCAGCTAGGCCATACCGCTCCGCCGCGCCTCTAGAGGAGCCCCTCACTCCATCTCAAGCGTCGCTGTTTAGCCAGACATGGCTAAAATTCGCAGTGTCTAAATAAAGAGTGCGTGGGTCCAAACCTGTTGGATATATCCCTAAGACCCGGGATATATTCACTCAGTGATAGTTTTCTCAGAATGTATTAAAGTTGATAAGTTAACCCGTTATATGGGCATAAACATTTAGGGTTCTGGTTCGGGTGACAGTCGCAAACACTACTACGGGAAGAGTCACACAATCAGTCGGTGTGACTATTCCAGCAATGTTTGCTCTTTCAACAGCTTCTTCTTCTGTGATACCAGCAATTCGGCTAAGTGTAGTTCTGAGAGGGTCATGTTTCTCAACTCTAGCATTACCATTAAGGAAGGCGTCTCGTCTAACGCGAGTGTGGTATCTGCACAACCTGGTAAGTTTCTTTAGGAGAGGCTTCAGTCTTCTCTGGTGGACCCCTATGGTGCTAAGAACCTGTCCAAAATGCTTCGGAAGATATATCCCATCAATGTGAGTTCTTTGGGTCATGTGACAGTTCCTACAAATGGTTTGGTGTCCCTGTTCGTGTAGGACGTGTCATAGTGTCCTCCGTAGTAATCTGTTGGGTGGGCTCTCTGCTTAGTCTCCTGCGGGAGGGGCCACGGGCAAAGGCTGTCAGGGATAACAGACTTCCTTTCACTCAGGACTTCCTGCCAGATCTCGTAAACAACTCCTGTGCAATTCAGTCTTCTTTCAGTGATCTTCTTCTCGGGAAGGACATTGATGTACCATCTTGCAATATTTCTCTGCGTCCCACTCCAGTCATGAGCAGGAAAGTCTTGGCTCGGAGGGCTATCAATAGCGATAATACAAACATCTGAGAAGTCGTCTTTGTAACATCCTCCGCCCGGAAGAAAATATGGGTCATGTCCCGTCCAGTAGCCGTGTGGGATGAAAGGAATGGTGTTATGAGGAAATCTGAAAACCATTTTAAATCCTTTAGCAATCCACGTTTCTTGATTTTTTGGAGAGAGTGGGAGGATCCAGATGCCTCGGAATCCTGGTACAGTGTTTGTTGCACGGTGGCCGAGTTCTAAGGTAGCCATGACCGCTGAGTTTGAGAATCTTTCCTTGCCGTCAAACGGGAAAACTGGAACTAGAAATGGCATATCGAGATATATCGCGAGCTTGATATCAACATGTTTGAAAGTTGCACGGAATGCAGGCATTCCGAACAAGCAATCGTCATTGTGTGCGTGGGATATCAGAGCTATTCGCTGTACTATTTGTACAGGGGTGCTTCATCCACTTTCTTTGACAAAAATTTACACAACCATGGGCAAGTGTGGCATCGGAAAAGCCAAAAAAAAACAGGATCACAATCGAGCGTCGCCCTTGTGGGAACGGAACTAGCCTAATTCCCTTGTGATGCCAGCGCACGCGCCACGGACGACAGAGTAGTACTACAACAACCTGACGGACGGGAGCGGTGGCCGCACCCATATCAGCGGTGTGTGGCACACAGCTCAACAGCCTATAGTGGAGGCAGTGGTTCAGCGTAAGACAACGGTCGAGTATGACTCAGATGTGATGAGAGCTGGAGGACGAGTGTAGAGTGATAAGCGATTAGTCGGGAAGTGAGAGCCGCCGGTTCGCACGCACACGATTCTTACATCCCCTCGGCCGTGACGGATGACATCGAGTTGTGAACCGTTCCGTTACCATGCCGTTCCATAACGGGATGCGCAACTCGTTCAAAGACTGGTAAAAATCAGTATCCAATCCGTCACGAAGCAGTCGCGGAGCAGTTATGGAGCGATACCGGGCGTCCATACGGAACCCGACGATACAATCCGTCGTGGCAGCAAACGTGGCACGCATCTACCCTCGTCCGATTAAAACAGATGCTACGGTCAACTTTGCTTTGGGAAATGTTATATGTTAAGTACACGACCCCTCAGAATGTAAATTCCTCTTTCGTGGATATAACCGGCGATAAGAGGCTGGAGATATCGAATGTCGAAAACTGTAGCTGATGTGGCGCAATACAATTCACGTATTTATTTCTCAGACCTGTATATCTCACGCAGCTGGACAATGACTTACGGGGGCCCGAGATACAGGTCTGGGGGGAAAGGAGCCAGCGTTGTGTTTTGATATATTTTTCGAACGCACATGTGACGCGAGGTCGGACACGTCATGACTTTCGGAGATCGAAGTGACAATATGATTACTGTGTCGACTGATGGCATCTTTGAATATATATATAATATATATATTGATTCCATCGCGACTATTTTATTGGCGGAATTTAAAAGAGTACCACGCGACATCTCTTTATTGGTTATCAATACCACGTGCCAAATGACCTGACGTACGTCGCGTCGCGTACCCAGTCTTCTATCGGTCAGGTAACCCGATACAAGACGGAACAGTTTCGTGACGGGTACCGGAAATCTGGTTTATAACAGAAAATATACGGATTTCAATCCATCGTGCGACGGAAGTAGCATCCCATATGCCAAAGGGGCCGTACGAATCATGTGCGTTTTTCAACTTATGCCCTCTCGGATCGAAGCAAAGTGCGGCATATGATATCGATTAGAGACCGCAGTATTTGAGACCAGACGCGCAATAACGGTCATATATCGCGAGAAGTGCCTTAAACCTCTTGGTAGTGTAGAGGGGATGATCAGGCGCGTGGCCTGAGCGCCCCATGATCAGCATGCGTGATAGTATGACACCAACAGTAAGGGAGTGCTGGTTCTATATATTTCATCAGCATTCCTTGGATACGTTTGGTGATGGTATTCATCTGTGTTCTCTTCCGTTATAGTAACGAGCGTCGGCTGTATGACCACTTCCATGACTCAGCTATGCTAAGGGTTATAGTGGTAAATTTCCAGCTTTTGCTTATCGCACGGCTTTCGGCTGGGATCACATTTTGTTTTATAAACTACAAAAAAACGTGGAGAGACCCGGAGATGGCCCGGGCATGGCTACTTATAACACATTAACACGGTAAAGTTGGGAAATCACAAAAAAAACGCCATTTTTAACGCTAAAAGCCCTAATTTCAGTTCTGTAACATTAATAGGCATGAGGGCACATTCAATAACGATTCACTATCATCCAAAATGCCAAATAAAACTGATAATGAACCGTATGCATGCTTCAAATGATCCACTAAATTTTTTGTTCGTTTCAACATATCTGATGAGTCGTGGAAGTTGTCGTAAATGGCATCTCTAGCGCTTTGGATGAATGCGCAAAGTCGACGCTGTGCTAGTCTATTTGCTTGGCAATGTTATTCGATCAGCCTGTGAATAGAGATATTCTACAGTTACATCGATCGATATTTCGCCCCTTCTCGATATAATATATTGCGACAGTACTACTGATTGGATGCGCGCAGCGCTAGCGTGTCACGATAACTGTGTCAACGAACTTAAACCTTACAAGTACTTCCAACCGATACTGTGTTCACATTATTGATTTCGCCATCCTTACTGTTTGAATTGTCCTCTTAGCACAACTTACCGAAAAGTGACCACTAGGAGAACACGAGTATGCTGGAATATGCTACACGGCGCGAATGCTGGTCTAGGATTTACGTTTCCCTTCTGATGTCAGTTTGGCTGAGCACTCAAGGCGATGCCTTGTGGATCAGCAATGCGCATGGTGACTATAATTTCCACCAACCTTCCCTCTTCTTCTTGCCCTGCTTGAGCAACTTCTGCAAGCGCTCGATGCACTTTTCGTTGACAGCATCATGCTCCTCTCTTATAACTGGCCATACATATTTGGATGGATTTGGTTGGCTGCCACCCTGGAGGTATTTCAGCAGTTGACAGGCTTGTCTATTGAAGCATAAAGGTTCATCAATGGTGAGCCACGTTCGAAAGTAGAAATAAACTTCACAAGGCACTAAGACGTACGTACTTCTCTTAGGATCGTCGAAAACCTCAAAATTCGTTGGGATCACCTGGCAAGCAGCAATAGGACACTTCCACTTATATCCTCACAAGTGTTGATAATAGTGGTCTCTCGGCTTACACGAGGTAACAATTGTTGGCAATGTAGTGTATGACAAACAGTTCACGGAAGGTATGTGAACTATCCACTTATCCTGGTGACATATTCAATAAAATTTGTTTAGGGTTTGTCTGAAGACCGTCTACTAGTCCTTGTGCCATTTTTGTGTACAAACTCAGGGTCACCCTGCTACACACATAAAAAATAAAATCGAGTGTGTCATATATGGCTCTCTGCAATATGCCACAAAACTCAAAAAGCAGAGAGGGCGGCATGCACTCTACGCCATAGCTTGCGAGTTCGGACCGTTGGATGGTCGCGCCTCTGAACAGTATGTCAAGGGTAACGGGAGAACGAGGGATTCTCACCCCTTCTATCCGTATATGCGGGCCTCCGTGCTCCAAGAACCGACTCAGAAATTGATCCCCTCCGTATTTCCACACAGTTGCCGTCCATCTGCGTGGGCTGCTCGTCATAACTCGCATCCCACAAGTGCCAAGCTTTAGATTCAAAGCAGGTATGTCAGTACGTAAATCGACTAGAACTATACGCATCTCATGTTCCGACACTTACAGCATTAGTAAAAGAATCGCACCAGCGTAACGATAACGTCTCACCTGGATTGGTCCTTCGTGCCATCTTCAAGGCGAACTTGCATAGGATTATAGCTGTCGTCGTAGGGAGCGAGATCCAGCCGTTTATCTAAACTACCTTCCAGACGCTTTTGGAGCTCCACCTTCGACCGTTTGCCAAATTCTAACATGAAACATAGCTGACCCACGAAGACAAAACCTTCTTTCGAGGGTGGATATTTGGGGTCTGAAGGGCTCTCTACAATATATTTCCCATTTTGCACCTCAGGGACCTCGAAAAAAGCAGGATGGCCCTTCGGACACCCGTCGGCGTTAGGTTTCCGAGCAGATCCTGGCAGAGAAGTGACGGGTGCTGATTTCTCCACGTCTTCAAGGGGAACATCGTGGCTCAAGTCAACTGTGGTGTTCGCACGGCGAGGCTTTTTTGCAGGGGGTTCCGATGCCGGGTTTGCATTTAATACAGCAACATATGAAGCAACCAAAGTTCTTTTTGGTAGGTTTTGCCCACTGGCCTGCAGTTGTGGAGTGCTCTTCTGTAGCGTTGGCTCCGGTCGTTTCTGCTTGCTGGGTTGAACTTTTGGATTGCTCTTCTGTAGCGTTGGTTCAGGTCGTTTCTGCTTGCTGGCTTGAACTTTTGGAGTGCTCTTCTGTAGCGTTGGCTCCGGTCGTTTCTGCTTGCTGGGTTGAACTTTTGGATTGCTCTTCTGTAGCGTTGGTTCCGGTCGTTTCTGCTTGCTGGCTTGAACTTTTGGAGTGCTCTTCCGAAGTTTTGGCTCCCGACGACGAGCCGAAGTTTGTGAAAGTTTGTCTTTCAAAAGCAATGCCACGAGTTCCGGGCGCTCAATATCCTGTTAACGGAACATGTGCATTGAAGGTCAGCGCATGCAACCCAAAAATGAATGCACAACAATTGACGTCGTATTTGCTCGAGCCACTGCAACAGCACGAGTGCAAGAACATAATCAGTCATCGTCGACAAAGGTTACAATCCTACATACATGATGTTGAATGAGTCAGCACGTCGGCATGGCAGAAGTTCTGCCGAGACACACGCAGCACGACCAACCCGTACGAAAGAACATACATGAACACGCAAGACTGTCAAAACAAGAGGAGCATAGACGTCCGACTTTTTCTGTTGTCTTTAGATATATCTGTACAACCGAGAAAGGATGCCCGTGCAATAGAGCAGGTTGTACAAAAAGGGAAATAACGAAGTGGGGTTGAAAAGCAAGAGATTGCCTCCTCATCTCCATCCTCATATTCTACGTGCCAGCGTTCTAGCCCTGTTTTATCAAGGGTATAGCGCGTGATTTCTCCAGTGAAGCTTCCATGGCCTTCAAACAGCTTCGATACGTTCTCACCAACGTGCTCTGCCATGCGTTTTACGTGCGTATGGGAGGAACACAAACGTTATTATCTCCGAAGAAAGATTACTGGTGCCCCTTTCTAGCCAGATTTGAAACGTACAAGCGCCGATACCTCAACCGGAAGGGTCGCCTCTTAGGAGCCGGAAACTGGAAGTATGTGTCCACCATTATTCATAGGAATTCCTAGTTTAGAGGAATTAGTGTCACATTACTTGTGTCATCTGCAGTTTACAAGCAGAAACTCGAAACTGGCGTGGGAACTCGAACTGCTGCACACGACAGACACTCTCCGCGTGTCCCGCGCCAGCGCAGGACTACTTTAAATGTCGTGTGTCCCAATCGAATGGCTCTATCGATATGCCAATTGAATTCAAAACTCATATCGATGCCAATATGTCACTTGAGGGAGTCGAGTATTTTGGACAATTGGGGAACGAACGTATTGATAGCGATGTTTCGTACGACGGTATCGATCGATACGCATACCGATATTTCGATTCGATTCGATTGTGTAATTTGAGGTGTGTGGTCTCAATCGATACCAATATTTCCGATTTATCGATATATCGGAATATTGGTCAAACCGATACCAAGCCTTCGCTTGGCCTTCGCTTGCGTTCCAAGTAGGAACGGGTGTTGATAGGGTCCACCCTTCCTAGATGGACGCGAGTATCCATCGCCATCGCCATCGCATGCCATCGCATGCGGGCATGCCATGCGGATCATGCCATCTTTTGAATCCAGGAAGAGGATCTTTTGAAAATCTGTAATACAAAACAGAAAAACGCTTGCTGTCGAAGACTCATCAAACTGCCGGTTAAGTGCGTGCGTGCGTCACGCCGCGTAAACTACCATTATAAAGCACGACACGCCAGCGTAGGCCACAATAGGACAGTTGAACAGCGGAAGGGCGCAAAGGTTCGGCGACTCGAATTGCGTTGAGTTGTTGTGCTGCGCTGCTCGAGAAATATAGTACATTTATCCTCGACTTATACACGGATTCCGTATAATCGAACTATCTTGCAGAATTTAAGAGTCCCCAACTATGGCTCGGGCGCCTCGTGCTAGCAGCGGGATCAGCTCGTTGTTGGCGGGGACGGCGGCTATCTTAGTGCTTTTGATTTGCCTCGGCGTTCACAGCAGCTTCCACAGGTGCGGGTCTTCTGTAGCAACGGACAAATGACGCATACATCCAGCGGCGTCTGCACCAAGGCCGGTAGCATTATAGACTAGGATCACCTTCATGTTTTGGCGAAAGTACGTCCTAATTACGCAAGATCGTGAACAGTTAAGACTCATCACTAACTGCAGTGCGTGTGCGCGCACGCGCGCACCTGTACGACTTGCAGTTTCTCGATAGCGCGGAATCAAATGCGTGATGAAATCATTCAATTGCAACAGGTGAGTCACGGGTCCGCGCCGTGTGCGATATCCGAGCCTGCGCCGCCTGCTCGTGCTACCGAACTCCGATTTCTTTCTAGACTCTTGACAGACATCACGTTATCGACGCCGACGGCTAAAGGCTGTTACGTGAAACAAACAACAAAGGCGCTTTCCTATTGTATTTCCCCTCCATATTATGACTGGGATATTACAGTGCTGACCTCAAAATGATGGCGTGCTGATAGGATTTGAATGCCCACCAAAAGGCGTTGGAGCTGCAGACAAGACAGTGCGACGCTAACGCAAGAACTTTTCTCTCTTCCTTCTAGTTGTCTTTGTTGTATACGTTGAGTGGAACGAAGGCTTGCCATTGCGAGTTTGGGGCATTTCCTGACTTCAGTTTACAGGGTGCATCGGTATCCATGTAATTGACGCTGGCGTAACTGTCGCAGGGAGCTGAGTATCAAGCTGCCGTGGCTGTCGCAGGCAGCAGAGCACCTCGCCTCGACAGCAAAAGCGCAGTCTTCCATAAACTACTATAAGGACAATATCCACAAGTTGGCTTTGGAGCAGTGTACGGATGTGCGAACCTGGACACTTCAAGTAGTGCCGAAAAACGGGGCGTTGCGTCTGAGCAATATAAGGATCTGCGAACATGAACATGTCAAACCTTGTCCATAGGGTTGTGTCTGAGCAACGTAATGTGAACGTGGATACTTCAGATTGTGTCCACAGAGTTTTTGTTTCCGTTTTTGCTTCCCCTTCCCCCGTGCCGCGGAATTCTCAGTGAATTGCGATATGACTGAGATGCGCGACACAACCTACACACTGTTGAGCTCTCGCTGCCTTTAGTCAATCGCGTTGTGCGCAATTCCCTCGGCGCAACTGTACGCTTCGGGGCTTCACAGCGTAACACAAATGCCTGAAGAAACCGTTGGTGGCCGGTTTCCTGGCGCTAGGTGCAAGCTGAAAAGTGCAGCGAGAACAAGGTTGAGCGCATCACGGTATCCACGCTCGCCTCATCTTGGGTCTTTGGCTGGTTATCCCGCCGCTGTCAATCGCATCTGTTGCCCGAGCTTGCCTTCCCAAGAGAAACATACTCTTATGGCCACGTACATCCGTGGTTGCCATCTTCACAGTGGAACCTGACAAAGGTGTTGTAATGTTGGGCAGCTATGGCTAACGCATTCTGCCACCAAGATCGATAACACGTAGACCGCTGCCAGCAATCCCCCTGACCCTCTTGCCGAATCCTCAGTTCTTGATGATGGCGACATGATTGTGGTGTGAACAAGGACTCCCGTCAAAACTTGTATTAACCGTGCGGTGCCCCCTCTTCCCGTTGCGGCAGGAGCTGAAGATGGACCTCGAGCTTGTGACCAAGGCAGGCTCCTTCACCATATTGCGGCACTATAACCGATCTGAGTTGCACAATAGCTTGGAATCTAAACTCAACCAAACTGATCTCTGACCGTTTTAACTTTTGACGGTGAAGTCAGGCTTTTTGGGCCATAAACCCTATGCATAGAGCAATTCGGGCCTCATACCCTGTGCGTAGGACGATTTAGACAGCATGCCCTTTGAGTAAGCGCAACACCTGAAGCCTGGACTGTTGCATAGCTGTGTGTCTAGATGACTCAGGTCTATGTTTTGGTGTAAGGCACTCGCGTGGAACGTTCAATCCTTTTGTAAACGCAGATCAGAGCTTGACCAAATCGTGCAGGCAAGCAGTATAACTTATAGTAACTTTGCCGTCACAAACTTCAGTCGCACCACACAATGCTTTCCAAAAACCCTATCATTTCAAGGGAGTAAGTTATCATCAGTGCGACGGAACAAGTCGTCCAGCTATGCTGAGGGCAATAGGCACTGCAGGAGCGTGACGACCTTTCTGACCGTATCCAAAGCTTCGCCATGTGCTGCCATGCCACAACCGCCAAGGTGCCCTCTTTCCAGTGTTACCCCATTGGCGCTGTGTTGCGTTGCACTTACCGATCCCGAGATATATATATACCATACGTGCGGGGCCTTGCATGTGCTGCGTATTGCCGTGTCTGGTATACACATTCGACGCCTGAAATCCACTGCCTGTCTGTCTGCTATACACATACGTGGCATCAAGTTTCGAGTTGACTCCGTGCGTCACTGCTGAAGCTGCTTGTGCCACCATTTCATGCAGAGTCGGCGTTTAGTCAGCAGTCAGGCTGCCTCGTGTTCTGTGTGGGAACTGCGCAGCAGGGCGTTGGGGCCTGCCGGCTGAGGCGCTGGGTGAGCTCCGCGTGGCCCTGTGGATGCAGGCGGATGCGCTGAGTAAGGGGCTCGGCGAGGAGAAAGCCCGCGAGCACGCCCGGGACGCCATCGCGGGGAGCTACCGGGCCTACCAGCGGCCCCAGGTGCGGCGATGCCAGACGACCACTGGCATCCCGGGGCGTTAAGAGGACCACCGGCATCCTCGGGGGGTTCAGAGGGCCACCGGCATCCTCGGGGAGTTCAGAGGGCCACCGGCATCCTCGGGGGGTTCAGAGGACCACCGGCATCCTCGGGGTTCAGAGGGCCACGGGCATCCGCGGGGGTTCAGAGGACCACCGGCATCCTCGGGGGTTCAGAGGACCACCGGTATCCTCGGGGAGTTCAGAGGACCATCATATCCCTCGGGGTTCAGAGGGCCACGGGCATCTCGGGGTTCAGAGGGCCACCGGCATCCCCGGGGGTTCAGAGGACCACGGGCATCCTCGGGGAGTTCAGAGGACCATCGGCATCCTCGGGGGTTCAGAGGACCACCGGCATCCTCGGGGGTTCAGAGGACCATCAGCCTCCTCGGGGGTTCAGAGGGCCACCGTATCCTCGGGGGGTTCAGAGGGCCACCGGACCCCATATTCATGCAACACAGATGTGCTCGAAGCAAAGTGGCACTGCAACGTCATATTGATGTGCGTACGCCTGATGCATTTGGCACTGAAACGTCATATTGATGTGCATACGCCTGAAGCATTTGGCACTGAAACGTCATATTGATGTGGATGCGCCTGAAGCATTTGGCACTGAAACGTCATATTGATGTGCATACGCATGAAGCATTTGGCACTGCAACGTCATATTGATGTGCATACGCCTGATGCATTTGACACTGAAACGCCATATTGATGTGCATACGCCTGAAGCATTTGGCACTGCAACGTCATATTGATGTGGATACGCCTGAAGCATTTGGCACTGAAACGGCATATTGATGTGCATACGCCTGAAGCATTTGGCAATGAAACGTCATATTGATGTGGATGCGCCTGAAGCATTTGGCACTGAAACGTCATGTTGATGTGGATACGCCTGAAGCATTTGGCACGAAAACACGTTATCAGCGTTCATTCTTGCAGTATCCTGACCTGAATTTAGCGAATGGCTGGCCGGTGGTGGGCAGGATGTGATGAAGCACACGCAGCGGATCATTTGGAATAAGAACTCTGCGTCGCGGTGCTCTCCTGCCCAGAGTCTCAAACACTGTGTGGCTCTCACCCTGTGTTGCCCGCTCATCTGCCGCCGCGACACTGCAGCACACGCGACTCCGTCACCACGAGCCCACAGCGCATGAGGCTGTGTCGCTGCCCCGCTGAGGTGTCTGCATTTGTACTGCGGAATCTGAGGGTTTGCACTGCTACTGCGGAATCTGATGGTGTGTGCATAAAGTTTAGGGTTTTAGGGTTTTAGGGTTATCTGGATCGGGCATTAGTACATCGAGGGGCTGCCTGGATCGGGCATTAGTACATCGAGGGGCTGCCTGGATCGGAAGGCAGGTCATCTAGGGGCCGCCTGCATCACTCAACGGGAGAGCATCAATGATTTGCCTGATTTGGACGTGGTTTTTGCATGGATTCTCAACTCAAGGTGTGCGATTGGGCACAGAGTCAACAGTCAGCGGTACCAAAAGAACGTGACGACTCCCAGAACCACCGGGCTGGGCGGGCAGTCCAACAGCCAGCGGTACCAAGAGGAGGTGAGCGCAGCTTTGGATGGTGCCGCGGCATACCATAGTGACCTGTTCAGATACGGCCGCCACAGAGAGATGCCAGGGGATCCTTCGGCTGAGCGCACACCTGTTGGCACTGTTCGGCCGTGTAGACATCGTGGTGTCGTGGCGTAAGTCCATCTGGCAGCATCCGGCTCTCGTGGATCTGAACACAGACGCTGCAGCAGTCTTGAGGCCAAGTGCTTAAACTGCCGCCGTGAAAACTAGTAGTTGTCACTGATCCTCCAGCAAAAGGGTAAGTGATCGCTGCCTGTCGTCGCCTGTGGTAATGCAATTTGGAGGCTGCGGGGTTCGGTCGGAGCTTATCAAAGGGTGTTTTTAGAGCTTTCTGTACCACTCGATCGATTTTTGTTTCATGGACTGTTGGATCGAGAACAGCTAAATCCGCTTTCCCAGTCGAGATCGCAGGCGTTTACCAAAAGAGAGTCTGTCCGCGGCTGAGAAGCAGCGACGATGGCGCACCAAAGCGCTCCCTGTCCTCCACTCCTCCAGCAGGCGAACTTGGCCGTGCAGTCAAATTGTAAGGGCAGCAATGCGTGGGTGGGAAGGCTGAGAACTCGGGCGACTATGCGGTGGAGCGACTTGGGAAACGTTCCCTACATGCGACGCGTTGCTGGATCTGCTGCACCCGGGTGGTGCGGGGCAGGGAAGTACCTCCGACCTCTAGCAAGGCGATCGAGGGCGTCTTCGCATGTACGGCACCCGCAATGGGGTGCTCGCTTTTCAGAAATCGTCTGACCATGCTGCAGGCGCACGCGATTTTGGAGGCAGCGGTATGTAGTGTCTCGATGGCGGAGAGAGGCAGCGCGCAAATCCGGCATCTTGTCGGCGCGAAGCCGGCATCTTAAGCTGGCATCTTGTCGGCGCGAAGCCGGCATCTTGTCGGCGCGAAGCCGGCATTCCGGGGCACCGCGAGAAATGATATCCGTGATCAGCGAACTTTGGTGAAGTAAGCTGAGGTCGATACGAGCAGGGCAAATGCGATTATGGCGCGCACAACTCAGCGAGGCGCGGAGGTGCAGAGCGCCATCGTGTCTATTATGTACGCGGGCAGCAGCGTAGAGGCAATACGGACAGCGAACCGGGCGCTGGGGGAGCATAAGGGGGTAAGACTGGCACTGAGAACGAGACCTATTGTCAGCCTGAACTACCCCTTCGCGAGAAGACCATCCCTGAGCAGAGCCCGCAGCAGGAGTGGGGCATGCCACGTGGAGGGCACCCGCAGTGAGATGCTGCAGTGGATTGGACAGGGATGAGAGTCAGATTCCAGCGCAGGCCGCCCAAGTTCTTCTGTCCTAGTAGGAGTCTCGACACCGCCAGCGCTCTGCACCGGGACCAGTGGCACTTTGAGACGTCAGTGGGCCAATCCGCAGGCGTCCGTGTTGGTACTGCACCAGCGATGCGTTTCCCACGTTCTCCTGCTCTTCCTCTCCCGCTAGAGCGAGCAGTTCTCCCGCTAGAGCGAGCAGTTCTCCCGCTAGAGCGAGCAGCTCTCCCGCTAGAGGAAGCAGTTCTCCCGCTAGAGGAAGCAGTTCTCCGGCTAGAGCAAGCAGTTCTC
>LGRX02025771.1:0-29832 GCA_001247695.2 Cymbomonas tetramitiformis | reverse complement strand
GCAAGCAGTTCTCCCGCTAGAGCAAGCAGTTCTCCCGCTAGAGCAAGCAGCAATAAAGAAGTGGCTGGTGGTCTTGGTCTTTCAGCTCTGGTCAACTCCAGCCAGTGGATGGTAATGCTCTGGAAGTTGCGACGGTTGGCCAAGGCTACTGGGCCACCTTCTGCAACCTACACACCAGAGTGACGCTGATTGATGCCGCCCCGCCAGAATGCAAACACGTCGACGTCCGTGCAGAGCGCTGCCACTGCGGGGTGCTTTCGGCTGGGCGGAGGATGTCCCCAGGATGCTCCGAGGGCCGTGAGGGCACTTTTGGAGCGTCATCGATCGCCAGAGGCTGCAGCTGACTGCCAAGTGGTGCAGATGGTACGGAGGGGGGGCGGACAGCAGGAATGTTGGGAGCTGTGGCACACGGCTGGTGGTTGTGGGTGGCGCTGCAAGCTGCGGCAGTGGATGCAGCTGGTGAGATCGCGGCGCAACTTGCCAGCTCGGCACGTGCCTGCAGCCGGTGAGATCGCGGCGCAACTTGCCAGCTCGGCATGTGGCTGCAGCTGGTGAGATCGCGGCGCAACTTGCCAGCTCGGCACGTGGCTGCCATACACAATGAACCCTTAGGCTGCAGCTTGACATCAATGTGAATGTGGTGCCCCGGCTGAAAGCGGCCGTTACGTCATGTGGTGACGTTTGGTAGCCAGACTCACTGACGGTGATGCAGCGGGAGCATGTGGCGTCAGGAATGTCCTTCGTGCTCTGCTGCGCTGGACTAAAATGACAGCAAATTAAATAGTAACTCGCATGTCCCTGCTGCGAAAGCTATTTTTGCACGCGTGCCACGCCGAGCGCCTTTGGTGTCGAGACGAGAGCGCAGGAGAAAAGTTCCAAAGTGTTCCGCAGTTTCGAAGTGTTAAAAAGGGCCGGGAATGTGTAGATATCACCACGCAGCTCTGGGTCGCAGAGAAGAGTTCGACCACGCATCAGATTGCAGGCTGGCTGAGCTGCAGGCTCTAAGATATACGCCGATCCTCGCAGGATTTCCAAGCACTCCTCCGGCCTGCCACGCATCCGATGCCAGCATCCAATCTCGTACAAGGCCTCGCCGAATGCCGCTCTCTATTAAGGGCCACTCTTCCATTGCGACGCACGTGGAGGAGCTATGGAGATGAGTGATACCGTCGCATGCAGCTCCGTGAAGAAGCGCACACTCCAGGAGTTGAATGCGCCTATCCACAAACTATCCCGTGGAGTGGGATGGAGGGGCAACACTTACTAGAGGGCCTGCAGGCGACGCGTGGCCGCGGGCAATGAGTTGAGAGCCAGAAATCAACAGTCAGCAGTGGGCGCAGTATGCAGTGCGAAAGCAGCCATGCATATATCTTGACCGTTCTGTTCCAAGATGATCTGGCCACGGTTCTACGGATTAGGCATCTGCACTTGGTTTGAGGCCTCCAGGGAGTGTGCGAAGGGGCGAGGAAGTATTCAGTGGTCGATGGCTTTGTGTGGTGGAGGGCGGCTTGAATGGCGGGCGGAGTTCTTGGAGGGATCAAGCTGCACTTGAGCGTGTAGATTATACGGTCGGGTGGGATGGGGGCGGGGCCGGGGCTGGGGATGGTTAATGGGTTGTGTGGTAGCTCGTCATCGAGAGGGGTGAGGGAAATCAGCGAATGCAACATGACGACCGTAAGGTGAGGGCGCCACCACTGAGGGTCTAGCCACCCGTCAGCAAGAACACGGGCGGGGGGGTGGGAGGGGGGGATCAGTTCTTGAATAGCCACACGAATGGCGCCCAGTGGGCCCAGTGTGATTTGACTGTAGGACGAGGGCTTGCACTGGCTCTCTGAGGGGGGAGGATGGTTCGGGCCGAGGTTTTTGGATATAGCACGCTCCCCGAGGGCAGCCGGCGGGGAGCAGGGGAGCAACGGCCAATGCGTCAGCTGCGAACCATGCTATTGATATGGTAGGCACCCACTCGCAGACGTAGAATGAAGTCCGATGTGCGCCCTGTGAGCAGCGAGGGCTGTTGGATGCAACGAGCAGCTTGCGAGGGCCGTTAGATGCAGCCAGCAATGCGTGACGGCTGTCAGATGTGAAAAGCTTCACGTCACACGAGGGCTGTTAGATGCCAGCAAGCACCGTGTAATGCCGCGTGAAGCAAGCGTTCCACGAGGGCCGTCACATGCAGCACGTACCGTGTGAGGGCCATCGGATGCAGCAAATCGTCACATCGCCGTGTTACGGCCGTCAGATGATACATGTGTTGCATGAGGGCAGTCACATGCCACAAGCATGATGCGGTGCAGTGAGCAGCGAGGACCCTCGGACGCAAATGCCACCTGGGGGCTGTGGGGTGCAGCGCGCATTGCACGAGAGCTGTTGGAATGCAAGCAAGTGTTGCTCGTGCGATACGGGATCTGGTATTTCATATTCAGTACTTCGAGGGTGCATTGAATGACTCTCTGTGGGTGGGCACAGACACAATTATTGCGTAAGCAAAAGATTCCGTCCCGTAAGCAGTCCTTGGATGCCTTCGAGAGGGACTTCGGGGGCAAAGGGCACGATGAGCCGAAAGGTATAAGCATTCAACTTGTGGAGCACTCTTGAATCAGTTGTCAACGGTGGTGAATTCGAAGCAGAACATGGTGCCATGTAGTAAGCAGCGACAATGCCACATCACAAGCCAGTCCGAAGGCATTACTTCCTATCATTTTCACATTTACAAATGTTTTTTGTGCATGGCTCCTCCATCATTTTGCCATGGAAAGCCGTGAGATGCTACGTTGCTTACACGGATCCATCCTTGTCCCAATGAACCGTTCTTAATGGTGACTAATATACACCTGAATGGCCGGTCGCAGAGTCGGAGGCAGTATTGGAGGACGAGCCGGATTGGTTTGATACAAGTGAAGTGCGGAAAAGGTGATGGCCGGTAAAGCTAGCATGAAGCGAGACTTCCAATCTTGGAGAGGCACATGCCAGATGCGCTGTACTCTTTGCAATATGAACTAGCAGAATAGACCGTTGATCGTCTGTGCTAATGCTTGCAGTAATTTAGTTGGCACCATATAGCTACAGGAGGTCGGCTGCGCTATGTACCCACACCGGGGTTCAAAAGATTCGGCACACACGTCGGGGCACTTATCCAAATTTTGCGAAGCTTGCTGGTGTAGAATGGGACCCCCTGAGCCTCGATAAGCCATCCAAGCGCCTCAGTGATTGCTCCGTCTCACATGAGCTTGTCCACCCACAATATACCGAGTGCCCCAAAGAAGGGAAGAATTTCGGCAAATATCCCTGATCTGTGAGTGATCCATAATGTATTATAATATGGTACTGATGTCGGCTGTAAGTCACAACTCTCATTGCACCACGAGTATATTAGCTTGCACAAATGAGGGAAACAGACTGTATAACTGTAACTTCGGTGCTTAACAGCTCAATATGATAGGGGAAAAAAAGAAAAATACACAGATGGATCATCGGACCTTGCGCGTCGCAACTTGGCCATCTTCGCTTTTCGCTACGATGAGTTTGGCTGCCCATGTTTTGCTTCAAGGAAAGGGGGCAACACAGGGAATGTTCGAGTTGGCGGAAGGGATGCCAATGCAAACTCAGACGACCAGGGGAGGGGTCAGAATCCCCACCGACTGGGGATGAGGGATTCCTCCCCCACCGTTACAACACTCTTGCAAATGCCCGAATTTCGACACGTGAATGTGGGTGTAGTTTCCACAGACTTATTGCAGAAGCGCAACCCGCCCCGTTACTGTCGTCGAACGCAAATGGAGCAGCCTCCTGCATGGCAATAGTATCCGTGCGTAAGACCCCCGTCCCCACATGCGTCAGGGTGGTATCTACACATGATTCCGATGATGGTGTCGGCGGCACCGGTAGTGCCCCCGCCGCCAATACCGATATTGACTGCTGGTCCCGTCCTTCAATGGAGGCAGATCCTCAAAAGTTTGTCTCCTCGTCACAGACGTTTCGACGAGTGAGATGGGCAACTACTAACCCGCCAAGAGAAATGGGGGTACATCGTCGGCATACTGAAAAAATCATGCATTTCTTCCAAAACTCTTTACCAGCTGCCCGGATGCCCTTGCTGACTGGGGGCGAAACAACTCCGCTGCTGCATTTTGTCTAGACACCTGCGGCGGGGGGGGGAGCTACTGTAAGTCTTCAGTAAGAGGCGCTCGCCAATCCCGTGACCACCACAGTGTGTTTTCACTAGAAATCCCACCACAACGCATTTTCTGCGACACTCTCCAGCAGGAATTTATGAATAATAAGTATATTAGCACATTCTGCATTGATAACAATTGTATGATTGGGAGTTCATATTGCAAGCTATCGATGGAAATGCTCCAAACGTGTGCGCGGCACCCACCCTCTTCGGATGAGAGCGACAATCATTCCACAGTAGAAGACCGCATTGGCACCGATCTTCACCGGTCATCCCGCAACGTGCGTGTTCGGTAGTCCGCGTTTCACCAAACACGCCACCTCTTCCGGCGTGCTGTGCATGGCATCTGTATGATTTCATAGATAACCATCGAGTGTTGCGTATATTGAACTGGCCGCTAGGCTGGTGTGCAAATCTGGTCTTTCCAACGCTTGCTGAACTGAGGCACTTGTCTGTAATATGATATACGCCGAAATCTTTGGAATTGACCTCGTGGATTGTCGGATACCCGATCGCCACCGCCAATACATAAGAACAGTCGGTGATCCTGATTGACTGCATCACATTTTGTTGTCGTGTCATCAGTATCTCTTGCGATTTCTCGAGCCGCAAGAAGCACTGACGTGGGCTGGCTGCTCGGGCTGTATGTTAAACATGCAATTATTCATATTTGCATGTGGCTTGTAGGGAAAACGGTCTGAAATGCCCCTACAAATGAATATGGCATCCAGCAATCTCATAGAAAGAAAGAAAAAAAACCACGCCCTTCGGGCGTATGAGTAAATTCCAGCAATCTTATAGTACAGTTGTCAAATTATTATCTGGCAAGCAAATCGGCTGATGACGAGCATTGCTCTAGTTATTCATTTTTGCGGAGGGGTGGCAAAAGCAGTGCCATGACGCGGGAAAATACGCGGTGTCAACTGAAATCCGAAATCGGATACCGAACTCAAGAAGTATCCAAGTATGTTGTTAATGCATACGATGCAAACTGCTCGAGTAGGTGTAGCATATACCTTTGCTCTTCATGTTCTATAACCCGTCCAAATTACCTTACCTTGGTTACTCAATCAGCAAAGCGCGAATCCCAACGGGCGGCGATGACTGAAGCTCGATCCGATGATCGCCGAAGGCTATGCGCCGCGCCCACTGCAGCACCTCCAGATGCCCACCTCCCGACGCACGCCAACATGTGCGGGTATTCCACGGGCAAGCTTGCCAGAAAGCCGAAATCACTACTCTAAGCCGAAATTCTAAGTTCGAGATCAAATGCGCTTACAAACAATCAATTATAATCTCAAATTACATGACATGCGCAGTAAAAAACTAGGTTGGCAATAAACCTTAAACCGGTTTAAACCTTGGGAACGATTGTTGGTTTAAACCCCCCAAAATCCCTTCGGGGAGCTTAACAGTGTGAATAATTTAACCGGTTTAAACCCCAGAGTCCTTTTTTGGTTTAAACCTAAAGGCTCCCGGGTTACTACCTAGATTAAAAGCGCCGCGTGCCTAGTTTCGAGCAAGACGGAAATTTGGTCCTCTTAGCAGACCTACGGTGGAAAGCTTGCCATCAACTGCTCCTCCTAAATGAAATCTCAAGGCCTATGACGGAATTGAATTGAGAAGATATTGAGATATGTGAAGTGTGTGAGGAGAGGTGAATTGAACCTCATAAATATTCCGCGTGAAAAGCGACACGCGCCTATCTCTCATCAGTTTTCATTTCTCCATCATTTCGTTCCCGTCACAATGTATTACGTGAGGCTGCCATATGTGCAAGGCATGAAGGGTTTTATCCCTTCTTCCCATGTCACACCGTGTACCGGGTACCGTGCATCACAATAATATCTACCGAATACCCTAAGCGTAAGTTCTCAGCTGTCACTAAAGTCTTGAACTTTGCTTATGTACGCGTATTCAAAGAGTAGTACATTCTTTGAGTTTAAAGACCATTTGCAATGCAGAAGGCAAGGGTAGCTAGCATCACTCCCAAACACACGTGAATGTGTGTGAAGAAAGAAAGTGCGCCTGCTCACAACATACCATATCCGCGGACTAGTGTCAGAAGCAAGCACGTTGAGTGTAGAAGGTGATACATCGACAAATAATACCACAACACAGATCACTACGACAAATGTGTACGACACGTGCCTGCCGCCGACGGCCAGTGGTATACTGCTTCATACTCCATACAGTACAGACTGACAGTAAAACATAGACACTGCAAGTATGGCAACTGTGTGTGTGACATCAACACGAGCTAGAAGTACTTGCCTGATTCTGATGATGATTCTGATGAATCCGCGGCGTCGGCTGCGCACATCATGCCAGCGTCCGACGCAGGCTGGGAGACGAACTTTTCCGTGACTCCCTCAAGGGGGGTTGCCAGGTAACTGCTCGTCACTCCCTCGCTTCCCCCAGTGCATTTGGTCGCCTCACTCACGAGGTCAGCGTAGGTGCACCCGCGGTAGCACTTCAGTGCGAAGGGAGCGTCGGTTGCGGCTGGCTTTGGATCCGTCGGGAGCGATACGAGGTCGGAGAGGGGCCCGTTCATGTAGTAGCGATACTTGAACGAGTCCACATCCGACAGCTCTAGCTCCAGGCCCGAGCAGTCGTCCAAGCAGTAGGCTCCGGTACACCCCTGGGCTACATGCTTCATAGTGGTGCCACCAGGGCCGAACGGTCCATAAATGGGGAACCCGTCGAGGGCCCAGCCAATCTGTGGTGAGTGACCGTCAGCTCGGGCGCCAATCTGAGTCTCCAGGCACGAGGCCGGGAAGTGGTAATGGTAGTCACCCGTACAATCGTTGGCCAGGCACCGCCCGTGGCCGCCGCAAAAGTCAAAAGAAGTCCACTCGGCGTTGCTGTCCTCGACGTTCAATTGGTCGCAGTTGGCGCTCACAGCGCCCGAATAGATGGGCACGCCGTTCAGGGCGACCCCAATTGTGCTCGTCGAGCATTCCGGGGTTCCGTCTGTCGCTGTCGCGATCACCGGGTTCGCCGGAATATCGAATGTGTAATCTTGGACTAGCGCTTCGGTACCGGTCCCTTCTAACCCGATGTCACCACAAACATCAGTGTCCTTGCCGGTGCACACAGCGTAGTGGTTCGGACAGCCATTGGTCACAATTGTGCGTTTGGGATACGTGCCACTATCATCGATGGTCTCTGTGTAAGAGGCGTCGCCGCCGCACAAGTCGCAGTATTCTTGATCACTTACAGTGGTTGTGCCACTACCCCCTTGTGGACCCCCAGACGGCTGCCCATTTACCCCTACGCCACTGCCAGCGATCAGGAAAGAGATAAATAGGGTCGGGGTGAGCGAAGTCATCATAGTTTTCAACTTCCTGTACGCACCGCACCAGTGATATCACTTGAAATCAAGTTCTACACGCACCCCGAGGATGCCCACATGCACGCAGAAATGCAGACTGGTTTAAGAACACCTTGCAGATGCCTTTCGGAGTAACTCCCCACTCGCCTGCAAGTGTTGCTGTATAATAATAAACCAAGTCAACAGATAGAGTCATAGAGTGTCTTGGTAGTGCAATCAATGCATTGAACACACGCGCGCAACGATTGGTCCAAGCGAAGCGGATCGTTTCCCAACGCAAGTCATAGTCAGGCCGAGGGGGAATATAGGCGGGTGTACCCTTATTATCACTGTATCCGTGGGCGATGCCTTGCGGCGATATATAGCCCAAACCCCGTTATCCCAAGTTGACTTTTGAGTAAATTTGGAAGCCCAAACGCCCCATATATCGGTCGATGCTCTGATTCGCCTTATCTGGTGCGAAAACCCTAAAAATAGTGGACTCCTCAGCCGGTAAAAATCCCCCCTCCTTCTGAAACCAATAGCAGACCTTCATCTAACTCGACAAGAAGTTAAAATTACTTTTTTGGGGTGTATGGAAGATGGTTTATCCACGTGGCTTGGTGCGCATCGCAATGGAGTGTGGAAGTTCACCCTGTATACGTGATAATAAGGGTACAGTGTCACTCTTGAATCCTTGAGAAAGCCTGTATCCTGAAAACCTTGGCCCTGCCGTCCACGTGCAACGACTTGGAAACATTTTCAGGTTCCAGCGTATCTTCTTGCGGCGCAATACACGGAGATATTGGCTGCGAAGGCGGGAAACGCGTTCCTTGCTTGAGGTACGTCGACGGAACTGCCTCACCCTATCCCGCCATCATGGGGCGGGAGGACGAGCTATATAGGGAAGCCGTAGATTACTGCATTGATAATGAGTGCAAGGGATTTCAAGCCCTTAGTGTTTCAAAATTTCGTTCGCTCAAGCCACAAACAATTTGTAGGATGGTGACAAACAAGTTGGAGCAACTAGGCTTGGAAAATGCGAAAACTTCCCGTGACGATCAGAGGATCTTAACGAGAGCTGAGGAACTAGAGTTCCGCGACTGGCTTATTGCTGAAAACAAAATTTGTGAGGGGAAGAATCGTGACGAATTCGGCGAGAAGTTGTGTCAAGTACTGAAGAAAAGGCAAGAGTTGTTCACGCAATCGAGGGGTCGCAAAGCGCAGGCACTCAGCACCGCTGCCAAGGCTTGCTTGAAAAATGGCAAGCCATTCCACAAGTGGTTTCGTGGGTTTTACGCTCGTCATGCGAGCTTCATCTCCGAAAAGACCAAGCATAGACAAGACAAAAAGCGAGTCCAAGCAGCGACAGAGGAAGTTGTGCATGAGCACTTCCACGGAACGTGCGGTTCTCTTTCTCTCCCTCGCTCCCTTGCATATCACAACAATTCATGCATTTCCGTTGTTCATATGTTGTTTCGCATTTGTGAATATATAATTAGCATAATCATCGGTATTGCAACAATTCGTTGATTTGTGTGGGTGACTTCGTTTGCACGCAGGTATGGCTTGCGCGCTGAGCTCATCGCCGCACAGGCGGCGAACCTTGCAGCTCCCTTGTTCGACGAGGAAACCGACTCCATTTTGGACCCACGCCGCATCTTAAACGAGGATGAGCTTCCCCAGTTCATCGACTATGCCGATTCAAAAGGCAACAACAAGAAGAAGGTGGGTGTTGGGAAAGGTGATATCGCCCAGGAGGCAGCGCACTCCAATCGCACCAGCGTCACTGTGCACATGATATGGGGCCTGTGTGGGTTCAAGTGGGGAGACCAAGTCATTTTTGCTCAGTCACAACTCGCCGACGATCTAGCCATAGAGGAAGCACGCGACGTTTTCACCAACGAGATCCATGAGGCCCAGAAGGTTTCCACATACCTTTTGGTCTCCCCATCTGCCAAAGGCATTCAGAACGGCACCACGCTCGGGGAACGCATGGACATGCTAGATAAGGAGGTGACCGCACGTGGTTTGGCGAGACCCATCGTAATACTCACCGATGGGCACAAGAGCAGATTCAGTGGAGAGGTGCTCCGTAAGTGCGAGGAGTATCAGTTCCGCATGTTCGTCGAGCGCAGCAACTCATCACAGTTGCTGGATTTGGCACGGTGACACCTAAAATATGTCACCTGCCTCATCCTAGAGTAGTCTGGGTGACCGTCACTCGTAGGCCGAAACCTAATCCCTGAACTTAAAGTCAGGTATATGTTTATCTCTTTCATCTTATCAATCCGACCGTTCTGATATCGAAACCCTATATTGGGGTATAACGACAAATAGATATATATCGGCCCTGTATATCTAGCAGGTTTTGGTTCGCACCATCGCTTTTACACTGCTTCTACTATGAGTGGCTAAACGCCGACGCTTGGGATGGAGTGAGCGGTCGCTAGGGAGGCACACGCGGTTCAGTGGTATGGCCTAGGCAGCTTGGTTGATTGAGCGGCTTCGCGGACGGTGCACTTGGGCGTTTTCGAGTTGATTTTACGTTGGCTGGATTTTGCCGTACTTCTGGTCGATATCACACCGTTTGCGGTACCCGGGAATCCTTTAAGTCCACACGACTTCATCGAGTTCTTCGTCCTTATCCGCAAGTTTACGCTCTCGACGACCACCACCTCTTGGCCGCCACCACCGCGACCGCTTCCCGATCACACCCGCTTGCTCCACCCCTACTGTCATTTCATCATGGTTGCCACCAGATCTACTTCGAGCGCTCCTCTGCGGAGGAGGAACCTAGCGACTATTTTCGACCAAGCTGCTGCCCGACATGCGGCCACTCCAGGGACTCCGACGGCGACCGTCCCTCCAGCGTCTGGACCACCTGCGGCATTCGTGGCAGCTGTCCGTACTCTGATCCGCACCAGGCACGACGAGAAGGCCGCCAAATTTGTCGCCAAGAAGTGCTTCGGCTTGAAGGACGAGCGCTTCCATGGCAACGAGAAGAACGTGCACGTCATCTTTACCCGCATGGTGGCTGCTCTTCGCGAGGCTTTCGTGGCCGAGGACGAGCAGCTGGGCGACCTCTTTATACTCGACGACGCCGGCATCACGGTGCGAGAGGAGAGCAATCAGCTCCTCTTCTCCACCCTTGAGCTCCTCGTGCATCCTTCCAGTTCAGCTTCGGACTGGTTGGAGAGCTCTGCTCGGACGTTTCCCGCGGATGGGAAACGTGTTCTGCTCGAGCTTGCGCGTAAGCTGCTTCGTGCCGACGCACCCTTTCAGGGGACGTCGGACTTGCTGTCAGTTGAACTGGGCTACGGCATGGACCCCAACGACTCGATCATGGACTTCAACGCCGCGCTCGCCGCCGCGAAGCGCAAGAACACTCTGGACGAGGACGACGTCAAAGGCCAGTTCATTCAGGCCATGGACGCCGACTACTACAGGCCTGTGGTGTCGCGGCTCCTGCTGCACGACCAGCGGGCGGCGGTGTCCCTGTTGCCCGTTCAACAGTGGGCCCGCGAGTGTCATGCGGCTCACGTGCGGGCTGGCACGGCTTCGCCGAAGTCGGCTGCGGTTGGCAGCCACATGTTGCCTGCGAGGTTTGGCGACCCGCCGAGCGGACGCACTTCCGCGGACGCCGACGTGATGGAGATCCTCCTCGCGTTACGCAAGGAGGTGCGCGTTCTCTCCGACAAGGTCAACGGGAAAGGCTTCACTCCCCGCGCGGAGAAGCCTCACAACCCACGCACAGGGTTGAAATACCGCTTCGCAGCCTCTCCGCTCCCGGAGGGGAATTATTCGCAGGGGAATTCGAAGCTTGTCGCGTTTCATCGTGGGACTGGACAGGCGATCCCGCTTTGCCAGCACTCGACGTGTACGTCGGCACAAGCTAGGCATTGGCACCGCGACTGCCCGCACGGCGGTCCGCGTGCGGAGAAGACAGCTGCTGGGGCGCATTCTTTCGCGGTTCAGGAGGTGGAGGGCGACTTCTACGCCGCTGCCTTCCAGCACGCCATCGACAACAACGACGCCGACCGTTTCGACGCACTATGCTTCTTGGCGGGCGGCAAGCCCGTGATGCTCGAGGATCTCTCTGCCGCCTCCTTCTGTGTGGACGACACCGTTGAGACTCACGCCATCGACGAGTATCTGGAGTGCTGCCAACCCGCTGACCCCCGCCTCGGGGTCTGCGCGGTTGGTGGTGCCATGCACGTCAACACCTTCCAAGTCCACGACAAGATCCCGGGCGACGCTCTGGACATGCCGCCACCGCCGGCACCGCCTGCCGCTCCGCAGTCGGTGGTGTCCGACGAGGGCATGTACCCCGTCAACGCGCTGCACGCCCACGAGCCAGACACGTCCTTCATGGACAAGTTTGCGGTGCGGCTTGAACTCACTGACCCTAACCCGCCTCTCGCGATGCATTGCATGGGGCCCGTGGCGCCCGTTGATTCAGTTTCGGTGACTGAGGGAGAGTCCGAGGATGACGACGAGGGTGATCCGCCGCCGCGGCAGGCTCTTGGCTGCGGCAGACCGCCGTTGGGCTTTGGGTACTCTGCCCTCATGTCTCTCGCAGTCTGCCTAATGCTTGTTATTTGTGCAACTGCCGCGCCTTCAAATGATTGCCCCGCGCCAACATCTTCGGCGACAGGGCGCATCGGCGACGAGGTCGGTGGTGCTGGTGAGCTGACGCCCACGGCCATCCCGCCGGATCTCTACTGGCAGCCGGAGGGCTGGTACCACGGCTGGTACCGTACTACGTACGGGTACGGGTGGACGTGGCTCCCAGGCCCCCCGCAACCACCTGAGGCAGCTCCGATTATTACTGCGCCGCCCTCGCCGGGTGGTGCTCCGCCATCGCCAAACTACGAGCCACCCACCTGGGACGGTGGGGACGGGGATGAACTTTCTTCCTCAATTCGGCACAGGACCGAGCCGATTGCACCCGGTGTAACTGCCTGCGGCGACATCGGCGCTCCTTCGATTATCTCAATTTGCTCTACGAATGATTCGACGGACAGTGGTACCAGCTCTCCTGGGCGCTGTGACAGTGGTACCGGCCCTCCCGGGCGCTGTGGAAGTGGCTAGTGCTAACGTGATTGAGATTAACCTGCCTTCAGTTTGAGATGCTCTAGGTGCAGGTTGCCCCAAGATGGGCTCTGTTTCGGGTTTTCAGTGTATCAGAATTCGGCAGTAGAAAGTAGTGGCACGGCTGCTGCACTGCCTGTTCGGGGGAGGGGGCCTGGCCAGTATGAGCACAGTGCCTCCTGACCCACTAGCACTGACTTTTCTGCCTCTCGGTAGGCATTTGTTTCCTGTTTCGGCTACCTAGTTTGGTCCCCACACTAGGTGGTGTGCTGGATTTGGCACGGTGACACCTAAAATATGTCACCTGCCTCATCCTAGAGTAGTCTGGGTGACCGTCACTCGTAGGCCGAAACCTAATCCCTGAACTTAAAGTCAGGTATATGTTTATCTCTTTCATCTTATCAATCCGACCGTTCTGATATCGAAACCCTATATTGGGGTATAACGACAAATAGATATATATCGGCCCTGTATATCTAGCAACAGTTTCTCCAGGCACTAGATCAATTCAATAAGAAATTTCACAACCAATACATAAAGTGCAAAAAGAATTACAAAAAGGAGAGGGCATCTCTTCTCGCGCGTGAGAGTGGCAAGCACGTATCGGAATCCGACATCAAGCTGTCCAAAGTGGACTTCCTCATTCTGCTGTCTCGCATCTCCCTTGACTGGTGCACGGCTGAGGATCGTCGCACATCATTCCGAGTCGTAGGCTTGCTGCAAAATAGTCTGGCACCTGCAGAGATCGACCGCAGCACTTTTGTCGTGCAGCCTTCATCCACGGAGGTCCTACCTGCTGTGACCTTTGGTCCGATCGCATCTCCCCCCAATGTCCGCAAGAACACCGCGGATTATTGGAAAGCCAAGTTTTTGGCTTATGATGAGCGTAGGATTCAGCTTGAGTCCCTTCACGTTCGCCCTTCTGAGCTTGGGTTGTTGACAACACCGGATTTTGTGCCCTCGGGTAAGAAGCGCAAGAGGAACTTCACGGACAAGCACGGCTCCCTCAACTTGCAAGAGATGCTCGCGCTCAGGGAGGAGGCGGATGCTGCTGAGGCGGCTGCAAAGGAGCAGCGGGATGCAAACGCGCGGAGTCGGTTGGAGCGGTTTGAGACCGCAACACGAGAGGTGGAAGAATTGGTAATTGCCTTCCGCGCTTGCCATACCCCGGAAGGTGTGTGGCAATGTACCTGCTCAATCACACCTTGCCCACAGCGGAACAAAAAGTATTGTGCCTTCTGCAACAAAGTGAAGGCACGTGTTTGCATGACAGCAACTTGCAAAACGGCCCGGCTTGCTCAATCATCTGCAGCATCTGCTCCTGGCACATCCTCTGCTCCTTGCACATCCTCTGCTCCTGGCACATCCTCTGGAGCGGGCACATCCTCTGGGGCTGGAACATCTTGTGGTGCTGGAACATCAGCTGGTGCTGGAACCTCTTCTGGTGCGGGAACATCTGTTGGTACTGGAACATCTGCTGGGCTTGGAGAGATCTTGGTATCTAGCGAGGATTCTAGTGGTGGTGAGTCGTCGGATGATGGGGATAGTAGTGCCACGGCGTCTGTTGATGACGACTGAACACTTGCTCTTTGTCTTACTCAAATAAAATGCATGCAACTGAATGCCTGATGCAACTTCCGCGCTCGTGTTATCATCTGACAATACAGTATAGTGTATTATAAGTCATCTTCGTTATATGTTATGGCCTGTTATGTGCAAAGTCACACCTTATTATGTATAACACTTGTTATTTACACACCACCTGCATGCATATTTGCTTGAATAACTTTTGCAATACAGTATAGTATATTATAAGTCATCTTCGTTATATGTTATGGCCTGTTATGTGCGAAGTCACACCTTATGTATAACACTTGTTATTTACACACCACCTGCATGCATATTTGCTTGAATAACTTTTGCAATATAGTATAGTATATTATAAGTCATCTTCGTTATATGTTATGGCCTGTTATGTGCAAAGTCACACCTTATGTATCACACTTGCTATTTACACACCACCTGCATGCATATTTGCTTGAATAACTTTTGCAATATACTATAGTATACTATAAGTCATCTTCGTTATATGTTATGGCCTGTTATGTGCAAGGTCACACCTTATGTATCACACTTGCTGTTTACACACCACCTGCATGCATATTTGCTTGAATAACTTTTGCAATATAGTATGGTATATTATAAGTCATCTTCGTTATATGTTATGGCCTATTATGTGCAAGGTCACACCTTATGTATCACACTTGCTATTTACACACCACCTGCATGCATATTTGCTTGAATAACTTTTGCAATAACTTATTGCAATAAATTGCGGGCAAGCAAGGGGTGCCCATGTCGGGGTATCGGTCAAATTAGTCCCATGGGGTCCCAATGGGTCCAAAACATCCCGCTATAGGGGTCCATACCCCCTGCGGGTCGCACTTGAGGGGGCTCATTCCACAGAAAGCTCACTGCCGAAATCTGGCTTTTTCCGATTTTCGCCCGTTTTGGTGGGGCGGCTTGCGCCCATCTGGGGGGGCATGTGGCGACATGGTAGGTGGTTGCAGGGCTTTGTACACATCAAACTACATCTAAATGGTAAATTTTGCCTATGGTATCGCACCGTGGCCGCCCGCGCGGCCCACCTTGGGTGCGTGCCGCCGGCGCGTGCATTGCAGAAAGCACCCCCCCGCGCCCCGCGTGTATGGGCGGGCAAGCAAGGGGTGCCCATGTCGGGGTATCGGTCAAATTAGTCCCATGGGGTCCCAATGGGTCCAAAACATCCCGCTATAGGGGTCCATACCCCCTGCCGCGGGTCGCACTTGAGGGGGCTCATTCCACGGGAAGCTCACTGCCGAAATCTGGCTTTTTCCGATTTTCGCCCGTTTTGGTGGGGCGGCTTGCGCCCATCCGGGGGGGCATGTGGCGACATGGTAGGTGGTTGCAGGGCTTTGTACACGTCAAACTACATCTAAATGGTAAATTTTGCCTATGGTATCGCACCGTGGCCGCCCGCGCGGCCCACCTTGGGTGCGTGCCGCCGGCGCGTGCACTGCAGAAAGCACCGCCCGCGCCCCGCGTGTATGGGCGGGCAAGCAAGGGGTGCCCATGTCGGGGTATCGGTCAAATTAGTCCCATGGGGTCCCAATGGGTCCAAAGCATCCCGCTATAGGGGTCCATACCCCCTGCGGGTCACACTTGAGGGGGCTCATTCCACGGGAAGCTCGCTGCCGAAATCTGGCTTTTTCCGATTTTCGCCCGTTTTGGTGGGGCGGCTTGCGCCCATCCGGGGGGGCATGTGGCGACATGGTAGGTGGTTGCAGGGCTTTGTACACGTCAAACTACATCTAAATGGTAAATTTTACCTATGGTATCGCACCGTGGCCGCCCGCGCGGCCCACCTTGGGCGCGTGCCGCCGGCGCGTGCACTGCAGAAAGCACCGCCCGCGCCCCGCGTGTATGGGCGGGCAAGCAAGGGGTGCCCATGTCGGGGTATCGGTCAAATTAGTCCCATGGGGTCCCAATGGGTCCAAAACATCCCGCTATAGGGGTCCATACCCCCTGCGGGTCACACTTGAGGGGGCTCATTCCACGGGAAGCTCACTGCCGAAATCTGGCTTTTTCCGATTTTCGCCCGTTTTGGTGGGGCGGCTTGCGCCCATCCGGGGGGGCATGTGGCGACATGGTAGGTGGTTGCAGGGCTTTGTACACGTCAAACTACATCTAAATGGTAAATTTTGCCTATGGTATCGCACCGTGGCCGCCCGCGCGGCCCACCTTGGGTGCGTGCCGCCGGCGCGTGCACTGCAGAAAGCACCCCCCCCCGCGCCCCGCGTGTATGGGCGGGCAAGCAAGGGGTGCCCATGTCGGGGTATCGGTCAAATTAGTCCCATGGGGTCCCAATGGGTCCAAAACATCCCGCTATAGGGGTCCATACCCCCTGCGGGTCGCACTTGAGGGGGCTCATTCCACGGGAAGCTCACTGCCGAAATCTGGCTTTTTCCGATTTTCGCCCGTTTTGGTGGGGCGGCTTGCGCCCATCCGGGGGGGCATGTGGCGACATGGTAGGTGGTTGCAGGGCTTTGTACACGTCAAACTACATCTAAATGGTAAATTTTGCCTATGGTATCGCACCGTGGCCGCCCGCGCGGCCCACCTTGGGTGCGTGCCGCCGGCGCGTGCACTGCAGAAAGCACCCCCCAACACGCTATTCGATGAAAACGACATTATGGAATGTCATTTTTCAATTTAATTATAGATAGCTAAATAATTCCAAGGCGTACGAAAATAACGTATTTTCCGACGAGACGCGAGACGCACGTATAAACGCGGGTGCCGGTGAGGCTAATAGATACGTACGTATGAGTGCTTATAATAAATTCACAAGCACATGCAAGCATTCAATGTGGTAAACACGATACAAAATATGATGCGGTGACTAATTTCATTTTGTACATGTGTTTTATTAATTTTCAGGACTAGCTGTTAGCACTGCGACCACAGTCTACGCGGTATCTGCTCGGATACGTACGTATGAGTGCTTATAATAAATTCACAAGCATATGCAAGCATTCAATGTGGTAAACACGATACAAAATATGATGCAGTGACTAATTTCATTTTGTACATGTGTTTATTAATGTTCAGGACTAGCTGTTAGCACTGCGACCACAGTCTACGCGGTATCTGCGTTCATTCCAGGTTCAAGACAGGCATTTGGCACGGCGTGCACTATTTACTCGGCTGGTGCGTCTCCGGCAGGTGCGGGGGTATCGCTGTCTCCTGGTGCGCCTTCTCCTGCCTCTCCTTCTCCCTCTTCTTCTCCGCCTTCTCCTTCCTCTCCTTCTCGTGCCTCGGGTTGCCCAGAATCCGTGCCGGTTTCAGCGGGTGGATCTTCAGCGGGTTCTTCACCGTCGTCACCAACCAACTCGTTGATGTCCTTAGCGCACTCGGCGATTTCTTTCGCCTTTTTGAGGTTTTCCTCCTCTATGCGTGCTTCCTCTTTGAGCTTCGCCGTTTCCTCGAGTGACATGCATTCCGTATCGCCGTCAGGCTCGTCGGTAATGTTCCCAAGCCGCTGACTGGCTGCATTCACCATGTCTTGGTCGGAGTCGAACGCGACAGCGTTCAAGCCGCACCGGAGAGCTGCCATTGTGGCCGTCGCGACCCCACACCCCGCATCCAAGATCCAGTTGGGTAACGAATCGTTGTTTAACCGGGCGAAAGGTGCGGGTCCCATCATGTGGCAGTTGATGAGCTCGATTAGCAGGTGCTGGGGCTTCTGGTGAGCGCATACCACTTTCCCCTCGTCTCGATAGGGTTGCTTGACGACAGAATACCCCTCCAACACATTCGCCCTCGAGCCCGCCTCCGCATCCTTCGACGAGAAGTCGAAGTCGCACATCCATGGTTTGCGAGTGGATTTTTCCCCGGACTCGTGGTCCGCCATTTGGAACCCGATGACAGCCGCTTCGAGGACATTGTACCGGATGGCTTTGTTGGCACCTACATCCTGGTTCTCCTTGCGCCACCATATGCGCTGGGCCCCACCGTTGCATTTGCTCTCCAGGATCTTCAGGAACCCGGTCTGCTGAGCAAACCCACAAAATATCAATATTGTCCAGTCCCGCGAGGTGGTGAGCGCCGCAAAGGCATCTATGAACTTGATCAGGTCGGGCTCGGATAACGCGTGCTCTGACACCTCCGTATCGAAGTCGTAAATAACGTCCAGTATCGTCCCCACGTAATTCATCTTCGGGACAAGCTCGAGTTTCGTCAACTCGTCTTTGTAGACCATGTAGCCGGTTTGAACCTCCTTCCACTCGTACTCTTTCTCAACCTGTGCCTCCTTACCATCCTCCACAAGGGGGGAGGGAAGTGCCACCTATTATACCGCAAACCGCTTGTTAATATTTGAATGACCCAAAATTGCTAGCGCAATAAAACATGCAACTACATGAGGAGCACGACTATTACAACAAAGAATCTATGTTGAAAGAACGCACACCTTAACTGTATTGGAGACGTAGTTGACGGGCAACTTGAAGAGGTCTCCCTCTCCGGCCTGACACCGGGAAAGCCATGTGTTGCAGTCTGCGACGAATTGGACGATGGCCTTGGGAACCGTGAGCTGACTCCCCCCTCGCCCACTTTTACCTTGTTTCACCGCCTTGATGCATCGCTCGATGGCCTCCTGGCAAGCCCAAGTCTCACCGTATTTCTTCTCAAAAGCATCCCAATTCTCCACCCTAGATTGCGACACGATCCAGGCCTGAACGTTGCGTTGGGCCTTGAACCTCTTCAGGTTTTCAATCGCCTCTTGGATGGTGATCTCAGCGGTCAGGATTTTCTTCAGAACGCCGTTCAAGTAATCAACCTCCACGTCCGAGTGAAACCCGAGCATCGTCTGAAAAAAGGACATGTTCAACTCCTTCTTCTCGCTCTCCTTCACGATTGCCTGCTGCAAAGGCTGTGCCGGCTGACCGACACTCAACGTGTTACCGGCGCTTCGAGGAACACGCCTAGACCTGGCCTTGCCACCCGACTTCTTCTTCTTGAGGTCGGCACCTACATCCTTCAACGCCTCCTCCGCCCCAGACGTCTCGGTATTCATGTCAACGATCTCACTCTCCGGAGTCCAGTTCTTGCGTTTCTTACTCGACCCCTTGGTGGGGGTCTTAGTCTGCCCCTTCAGAATACCCGCGCCGTGCGCATGCATGATTCTAACAATGAGGTCCCAAGTGTCCTGACGCACTGTAGCCATCGTCCAATTCGTTGCGTACTCGTTGGCGTAGGAGATGTGATTCATTTGCAACACCTCCGCCTTAATCTGTAACTGCTGAGCCGATGTCAAATAGTACCAGACCGGGAACCATTTGCCAGTTGCAACGTCTCCCCCGAAAAGCTGCCAGTCATTCACATTGGCCCAGTCCCCCTGCGACAACTTCTCGTAGACCTGCTTCCTATTCATTGGAAGCCTGAAAGTCTTGGGATCGTGCTTTTCCAACTGCTTCACCAGGCCGTCCTCCGTCCAGTCTTGGGCCTGAACGTCCCATTCCGTGATGCCACAATGCCAATAGAGTTTGTGGACGTGGAGAGGGCCCTTCGATGCCTGCATGGTTTGCCGAGAAATTACGGTTAGTAACATTCTTTTACTTTATATAAGTAAGTAAGAGCTTCAAGTGACAAAGATGGATAAGTTACATTATTTTCTCAGAAATCACCTGCATGCCAGTTCGCATGGATTTTATGATTTGCTGGTGCGACTTGCCCTTCACGTTCTGGTCGACGGTGTTCTCGTCAGCCAAAAATCGGACCATGTCAGACTGTAGATTAAAATACAATTTGCACTCGATCTGCTGAAAAGCTTCGTTATCTGGTTGTTCAGCGTGAAGCTCCCGCCGAGCGGTGAGGCTATGTTGGTGCCCGAAGCACACGAAACGATATACGCCGTCGTACACCTTACTGGGGTCAAACTCCTCCGCGCTTGTGAGGTGCTCCCCAGTGCGCGCCCATACAATGTACACTAGGGAGGTGTTCTGAAAACCGTGTGGGTTCCAAGCCATGCTCTCTTTCAAGTTCATGACTTGCGCACGGTCCTCATCCCTGATGCGCTCGTAGTCCTCAGCCTGTACAATGTACTGAATAGGAATGTTGAACGTACACCCCTTGACGTCTTTCGCGGAAACGACTCTGGGGAACCGGTGGTTATACTCGATCTGGTACCGAATCGTATTAGAATGAGATACAGAACGACGCTGCTTCGGCAAAGCGAGTAAGGACTTCCAGTCCTGCGCTGCTTGCTCAGCATTCTGTTCTTTGGCCGCCTTCGCTGTCTCTCCAGGCTTGTAAGCCAACAATGAGCCGCCCGGACCACGACTGGCAGCCAGCTCGCTTTTTGCTGCAGGTGTCAATGGTACCTATAAACATATATTGTGATATAAAAGTACAAAGTTAGTCACTAACAGATAACACCTCATTAGGTTAATGAGCAATTCAAAACAATGCTCATGTCCATTATAAAGTTGTTAAGTGGAAAACACAAAGGTAAGAAACTTTGCTCATTAAGCTAATGAGACATACTTTACATTACAAGCTAATGATACATATTTTATTCATTTATTGATCAAGTACGGTTGTCAATGTGAGTTTATGCCTACTTCTTTAGTTTATGCCTACTACATTCCTCTCGATGGCTCAACTTCCAGTGCTGCTTCGCACAATCACGTGAACAATATACTGCTTGTCGACAGCCACCACATCGTTTCTGTCCTTGTTTACCACAATTTAAACAGAGACACTGGTGTGCTGACACCGAGGACTTTCCGAACCGATCTTTGTTCGCCTCCCGAACAGCAGATTCTGTGAAGCATGCGGTCCAGCCGTGTGGAAGCTTTACTGGTGAATTAAAGTCGGTTGTGCCGGAATCCTGCAGTATAGGGAAAAAAAAGAAAAACTGCTCATTAACCTAATGAGGCTTTTTGTTCAAGCTTTGGTCAGTCATCGAAATTATCGGGTAAATCAGTCAGGCATGTCATATAATGACAGTATGTACCATACAGACTATATAGAAAAAAGAAAACACGACAAGGTCAGAAAGTTTGCAAAACTGCTCATTAACCTAATGAGGCTTTTTGTGCAAGCTTTGGTCAGGCATCAAAATTATCGGGTAAAACAGTCAGGCATGTCATATTATGACAGTAGGTACCATACACACTATAAAGAGTAAAAACACGACAAATTCAGAAAGTTTGCAAAACTGCTCATTAACCTAATGAGGCTTTTTGTTCAAGCTTTGGTCAGTCATCGAAATTATCGGGTAAATCAGTCAGGCATGTCAATAATGACAGTATGTACCATACAGACTATATAGAAAAAAGAAAACACGACAAGGCCAGAAAGTTTGCAAAACTGCTCATTAACCTAATGAGGCTTTTTGTGCAAGCTTTGGTCAGTCATCGAAATTATCGGGTAAAACAGTCAGGCATGTCATATTATGACAGTAGGTACCATACACACTATAAAGAAAAAAAAACACGACAAGTTCAGAAAGTTTGCAAAACTGCTCATTAACCTAATGAGGCTTTTTGTGCAAGCTTTGGTCAGGCATCGAAATTATCGGGTAAAACAGTCAGGCATGTCATATTATGACAGTAGGTTCCATACACACTATAAAGAAAAAAAAACACGACAAGTTCAGAAAGTTTGCAAAACTGCTCATTAACCTAATGAGGCTTTTTGTGCAAGCTTTGGTCAGTCATCGAAATTATCGGGTAAATCAGTCAGGCATGTCATATAATGACAATATGTACCATACAGGATATAAAGAAAAAGAAAACAAGACAAGTTCAGAAAGTTTGCAAAACTGCTCATTAACCTAATGAGGCTTTTTGTTCAAGCTTTTTTAAGACACAATAATAATTAAAGAAATGACAAATAATTTAAAAGTTTTTACAGGGTTCTCAAAAATATTTGAACTTACCGCGGTTGGAAGTACTCCAGTGCCACCCATCTCCGAATCGATTGAGTCCTCCAAGAGACTGTATGGTTCTATAGACTTCTCAGGACACTTCCAGAATTCTTTGTTCTCGGAATTTCGCCACATTTCATTCAAAAAAGAACTGTAAGCAGCAGCAAGAACTCTGTTCGCTGCTCGTTCAACAAGCTCATCCAGCCTGTTCTTGCGCGCTGTGTAAGAAGGCGCTATATTGCTAATCAGCATATTTTCAGCGTCAAGACGGACAGCCATATGCTCATGCGCGCGTTCGCCCATTGTCAGCACGTACACCGGAGTATTGCCGCCGCCGGCTGGCGCAGGGCCAGCGAAAGAGATACGAAGGTGCTCATCGGCGTTTGCTGGCAAAAGAGGCAAGTTTCTCTGAACTGTACCGCCATCGGCAGTTGCGAGAAAAACTGAGAGTCGCAGCCAATGGCCCTGTAAAGAAGGCACGCGCTCAACAGACCGCTGCTTGTCGGGTAGCTGTATTACGTTTTCTGCGCTCAACAATGCGCGAAATTGGTCCACAGTTGCCATTATTTTGATTCACGCAAAAGTAAAAAAAAAAAGGCGATGAGCTGTAAGCGGTGTTATGCAAAGTAGGTTTTTGATTGTGAGGAAGACTGGTCGAGTTTATGAAATTTCAATAAGTTCCGTGCTCTCGTCATCAAAATCCGAGAATTGCGAATCGAAGTATTTTATTGGACGGGCCGAAAGCGACAAAGAACTTGAATCTGCATTCATGTTCTCGATTTCGATTGATGACATCTGCACTCGATCCGGGAACTTGAGTACAGAATGATGTAATTGGGCAAAGTTTAGTCGATCGATCCGATGAATTTAATATGACCGACCGTAATATTCAAATTCAAAGTCATCGGCTGTCGCCCCTGACGAAACTCGGAATGAACTCTTGTCGTTTTCATTTCACGGAAATCTGCTCCATAAGATTTTTGGACTATTTTTCTGATGGGGCCGTTCTGGCAAATAGCTGACGAAGCTATCGACGAAGTTATTGACCTTTCACAGCCTGCAATATACTACACCCAGAAGGAAGACGATATCATAGAAATAGAAACCGACGTATTTCGCTCATCGCCAGTTAACGCTCGTCGCTCATCGCTATACAAAACTATTTGCGACGATGAGATATTATGCTTTCCGTGCGTTGAAACGCCAATGCACTCGAAAAGCGCAGAAACTCCAATGACTGCAAACTTGCAAAAGACTAGCGACTCACGCGCGACTCAGCGCTCATCGGACTCTGATGACACAATAAACACGCAAGAGTCTAGTACGCGAAAGATCACAAGTGTTGACTTCAATGAGATAACGCAAAGCCTTGAAGCAAGCTTTAGTTCGTACTCCGTGGGTGACGAAAAGAGTGAAAGTGTGCTGAATGGGAAAACAACTAAGGTCGGTAAAGAACGAGCAGTTTACACATCAGCAAAAAGAAAACCCAAAGAAAAGAGTCAAATAACAATCAAAGAACGAAACCTTTCACAGTCCGACATAGAAAGTATTGCAATTTATCGGTGCAAATGCAAATCGTTTTGCTCATTAATGTTTCACACATCAGCCTTAGCAGCTCAACGCAAAATGTTTTGGGACTTGTCTCAAAAAGATCGTAAAGAATGGATGATAAGAGATCTTATGAAGAGCGGAACCAGAACTTGTGACTCAAGGTTCATATTTATGTTCTTCATATGTGACAGACCGGTAAGTATGCCAAAACTGCTCATTAGCTTAATGAGCGGTTTACCTTCCTTTTTATAGAATTCCCTTGAAGAATAACTTTTTGTTCATATTCCTGAAATTTTGCCAAAACTGCTCATTAAGCTAATGAGCAGGTTTTCTTCTTTCTTTTAGAATTCCCTTGAAGTATAAATGTTTGTGCATATTCCTGAAATTTCGCCAAAACTGCTCATTAAGCTAATGAGCAGGTTTTCTCTTTTTTTATAGAATTCCCTTGAAGTAAAAATGTTTGTGCATATTCCTGAAATTTTGCCAAAACTGCTCATTAAGCTAATGAGCAGGTTTTCTCTTTTTTTATAGAATTCCCTTGAAGTATAAATGTTTGTGCATATTCCTGAAATTTTGCCAAAACTGCTCATTAAGCTAATGAGCAGGTTTTCTTCTTTTTTATAAATTTCCCTTGAAGTATAAATGTTTGTGCATATTCCTGAAATTTCGCCAAAACTGCTCATTAAGCTAATGAGCAGGTTTTCTTCTTTTTTATAAAATTCCCTTGAAGTATAAATGTTTGTGCATATTCCTGAAATTTTGCCAAAACTGCTCATTAAGCTAATGAGCAGGTTTTCTTCTTTTTTATAGAATTCCCTTGAAGTATAAATGTTTGTGCATATTCC
The DNA here is from genome assembly GCA_001247695.2 of Cymbomonas tetramitiformis. NCBI lineage: Eukaryota > Viridiplantae > Chlorophyta > Pyramimonadophyceae > Pyramimonadales > Pyramimonadaceae > Cymbomonas > Cymbomonas tetramitiformis. Next base: position 5,383 of record LGRX02025771.1, on the reverse strand, counting down.
TGAAATTTTGCCAAAACTGCTCATTAAGCTAATGAGCAGGTTTTCTTCTTTTTTATAAAATTCTCTTGAAGTATAAATGTTTGTGAATATTCCTGAAATTTTGCCAAAACAGCTCATTAAGCTAATGAGCAGGTTTTTTTCTTTGTTATAGAATTCACTTTGCTTGTATATTTACAGGTGTGCTCGGCATTCTACCAGAAGGTTTACAAAATAAGCCAAGGATATTTCTGCGACGTGCGCGAGCGGGTTCTCTCTGGAAGAACAAATTTCATTCACGGGCTGACGGGCAGCGAGGCAAATCGGCGTTTGTCCAACAAAAAATCAAATGTCGTCGCCTTCGTGAAGAAATATGCGGAAGAACAGGGTGAACCCCAGCCACATAAACCTGAGACGCATCTCCCGTCGGGGAAGACAAGAGAAGAGATTTGGGATGATTATCTTGATTCCTTATCTATTCACGACCGCAAATCCAAGGAAGTCTCCTTGCCGTACTTCTACGAAATCTGGAAAGACGAGTTCAAATCTTGGCTCAAAGTTCCGAAGTGCAAGCGTTTTTCGCAGTGCAGTGTATGTGCTTCGATCAAACTCTTGAAGGAGGGCACACCTAAATCCCAGCACGGTAAGCTAAATTCTGAAAAATATAGTATTTGCATTCGTTTTACGTTGTTTTAGAAGTTTGTATATTAAAACGTTTTTTTTTTCAGGTCAATACGACAAAATGCGAGAGGTGCACCTTAACCAAGCGCGTGCCGAACGTGAGAAGTTCTACAAACACGGCCGAAAATCCAACATGACTAAGAGCATCAAGGAAAACAAGACGTGGTGGAAATATTCCTCTGTCATCATTGACGGGATGACCCAATGGACGACGCGCCTGCCGCATTTGAGGCGCATGCCATCATATCTGGACCGAAAGGACTTCTTGGACGTGCACAATATGGGTAGCATCATCGAAAACGTTGGCCGGTTTATGGACTTCAACTACGCGAATTACGGTGACGACGCCAACTTCCTGATGAACGTGCTGCATCGTGACGTCACTCGAATTCAAGAGCACCGTCGTAAAGGGGATGGCGAGGAACCGTACCCGATGCCGGAAGTGTTATACGTCCAGCTTGACAACGTGGGCACCAACAAGAGCATTATGCTTTTGGCGTATATCTCTTGGTTGGTTATGTCTGGCGCGTTCAAGAAGGGGAAGGTGAACTTCCTAATCGTCGGCCACACCCACGAGAACATCGACCAGATGTTCTCGCGTTTTTCTGTGCGCTTAAAACGCAAGCTTGCGATGACCCTTGACGAAATGATGGAAATCGCAAAGGAGTGTTTCTCGGATGGCATCTTCACGACCGCGGTGGCGAAAGTGCACGATTTGAAGCCCTGGTTCGGTGGTCGCTACGAGAACGTCTGTGGCATCTCCACGCAGCAGACCTTCAAAGCGTTCAAGAACGAGGCCGGCGAAGTGGTCGTGCAATACAAGATGTATTCCACCGACAAGAAGTGGCTACCAGAGGAGGGCCTCAAGGTGTTGAACTCTATGCCCGAGAACCTGCCTGATTTTGTCAAACCAAAAGCCTTCTCCGAAGAAGGGCTTACGAAGCTCGAGGATCTGGTGGACGGGATGCGGACCATTTTGAGTACGACGTTTACACCTACCCACGAGGCGTGGTGGGCGGAGCTGTTGAGGAAGCAACGAAAGCTGACCGAGGAGGGCATTTTCGAGGGGCCCAATGTCCCGTTCGTTTTGCCGAGCAAATTGCACGCACGTTTGAATGCCCCTTTGGTGCATGCCCTGGAAGCTCCTCTCAGACTCGCCGAAGCTCAGATGCCAGCAACAGCAAAAATTCCAGCCCGAATTCAAGAACGCGTAGAACGTGCACCGATTGCCGTGTACACGGGCAAACGTAAGGCGGTGAATCGGGCTGCTAGAAAAGCAGAAGCGTACGTGGCCAACCCGGTATGGGAGGGTTCGTTCGATCAGATGACCGTAAACAGCTACGCCGTTTGCTTCGGAGAAATCACGGGCGTGAAGGCCAACGATGTATGCCAATTCCGTGTCAAGCTCAACGGCAAAGAATGGTCGGACCCCTGATGCTTGTCCGAGTGCATGCACGAATTGTCTACGCGAAGGAGTTGAAGTACAAGTACCTGAAAGTGAAGACATACACGGACACTAAGGAGCGAAGACTCGGAAAGGTGTTGGCAGGGAAAGCGGGAGCCTTCTGGGAGAACGCATCCGATACGCCGTCAACTGAGCCCTTCAAAAGTGCAGAGATATTGCTAGCGTGGAACATCGCAGCTAACGAAGCAAAAGGTTGTATGCCATATGAGCAGTATGGGCAACTTATAGTCGCACTGCTGGCGCAAAGAGCCAAGAAAAGACGAATTGATAACGGGCAAGTGGAAGAAACAGTAGGCGATGAAGACAATAGCGAAAACGAGGAAAATGAGCTAGACGACGGTAGCGATGTTGAAATGTGAATAGAATCAGCCGACTAAGACGCACGAAATAGATGTACATAATGTAAATACGATTATTAGAGAAATCTGATATGGCAATTGCTCATTTCTTTTGTATGTCATGCTCGCTACCATTTACATCACAGAAAATAAATTGCATGCATCACCGTGTCTTGGAAACATTTTCCTACGTGTCTTGTAATTTTACCGTTGCGGAGGCCTGCGAGCAAAATTATTTTCAACATTAACTTTTTCAGCACATATATTTTCTAAATATCGCAAAAAACAGCTAATGTCAATTATCTACCCTAATGTCAATTTCATCGAATAGCGTGTTCACAGAACAAAAAGAGAAACTCCTCAAATCTATTACTCCAATGGTACATGCCATTGACTCCATGGCAGCAATATCTGCTGTAACAAAGGATGGCAGGTCCATGAGTGCTCGGGACAAATTACGTGAAGCTAATCGCAGAGATGTGCAGGCTGTTCGCCTACTATTAGAAGAACTTGGATTTTACAGTGAAGGAAACCACAGCAAAATCATCCTCAAATGGATTAGGGGTCACAATAATGACAAAGTCCATGACAGAGTGGACCGTACTGCTAAAAGAGCCTCATTCAGAGGGGGCTGTCTAGACATCTCTCGCTACGACCCTGCCGAGGAACTACCCTTCTCGTTATTCTTTTTTGAGGTCCCTATCTTAGGCGATATCCGTAGTCACATTAGAAGAATTCAACGTCTCTCACACTATCATAATTGGAGAACCCTACAGTCTCAAGGGAAGTACTTGAGAATGCTCAACGAGAATAACACCGCCCCGCCCACTAAAGATATTTCCAAAATAACACCTAAAGCTTTCACCGCTTCTAGAAGCAGAGAACTCCTGGGTCTTCAAGCCTCTCCAGCACGTTTATTTAAACTGGGGAAAATCGGGACTGAAAACTGCCCCTACTGCCAACAGAATACAAAATGCACCTTCGAACACATCCAACTTGAATGCTCAGGACATAATAATAGCTTGCATAGTCTTAGAACAACCCAAGATGGCGAATTAAGGAAAATCGTTGCTGAAGAAATCTCAGAAAAGCTCAAACTACTAAACCCTGGAAAAGGTACCACATACATCAAAACAGAGCCATCGAAACTTTTTCCACTTGCTGACCTTAGACAGGAAATGAAGGAGGAATTATACTTACACGCTCTCCCGGAAGCTAGCATGTACCGACCATCAAGTTCAAAAAAGAATACCATTGCTGTGACCGCTAAACCTGAAGTGAACCATGTCACGGGGACAATTAAATATCCCGAACTCCAATATGTCCAGAAGAAAGAGTTTTGGAAACTTTTGGCCTGGCACCGCCTTTCCAACAAAGTAGTTCCATGCTCACTTGCGGAGTACGCGGATAGGGCACACGATATCCACGAAGCACTCAATGCATGTAAGTTTGAATCGGGGGATCCTAAAAATTGTTACGCAATCAGAAGAAGCCTCTTAGATATTTTGGTGGATGACAGGAACCTTGACAAAAACGGCTGTGAACTTTTCTCCAACCCACTAAATGCCCACCCTAGAATTCACTCGAGAAGATGCATACCCACCACAAGAATGAAGAAAGCTCTCAGGCCCTTTTGCCATCATGGGAAAATTGGCTTTGATGGTCTCGCTTGGGATGCCTACGTGGATCCGATAACAGGCATCGGCAGAATCGTTTATGGAAATCCCCCCTTTGATGGGAAAGAAAAGGGCAAATCTTCGGCGGTTATGACTACCTTGGAAATGGGACATAAAGCGGCCAACACCGTCCCCGGATTTTCAGGAACATGGATTCTTCCGCTGTCTCCCAAAAACCAAAAGAGATGGTTCGACAAAGGGTTTAAACTTGTTTTCAGATTCCCGCATAACACTATTCCATTTATCCCACATGGTTATTGGACAGGTGATGACCCCTACGTTCTTCCAGGTGGCGGATGCTATAAGGATGACTTTTCGGATGTCGTTATCATAGCTATAGACAGTGCACCCAGTGATACTCAACCAGCCTTTGATTGGAGGCCCACACAGAAAAAGATTGCCAGATGGTTCCTCAATGTACTTCCTAAGTCCAGAGTCACGGAGAAGAGGCTAGAATACACAGGAGTCAGCCCTGATATTTGGAATGAAGTTATGAACGAAAGCGACAAAGTACTTCCTTCTTCGCTTTGCCCATGGCCCACTCAAGACCCTCCCTATCATCAGAGTGATGCTGAGCATTATTATGGTGGTCACCATGACACGACAATCACCAACGCAAATTCAAAGCCCTTTATTAGCACCGTGAAATGGCCCAAAGTACTTACACTCATGGGATACCTCCCTCCTCTTTTTGGTACTGTCCTCAACACGATAGGTGTTCCCCGTGGCAAGATTAAACCTCTCCTCAAAAAACTTTCAAGAATGTGTAGACAACACACCAAAAATAGGCGAGACGTGTTTCTGTTAAACACCACTACCACCTTAAACACTGACCCGCATACAGTTGACATCTCGAGCAGTGAGACCATGACAGAAACAGAAGCTGTGCAGCAATCAAACGACTTTCTTCAAACCCTTCTGCAGTAATTTTCAAAAGTCTTGCAATACAAGATGGTTCCCCGTCCCCTAGGGGAGGGGCCCTCCCCCCCCCCTCCCCCACCACCCCCCCCCGCCACCACGACCCCCTTCCTCAACGTCTCCAAATACCCCCTTAATTCTTCGACTTCCTTCCCCACCGCTCAGATTCAGCCACCCCTCCACTCACCCGGCCATGGCTGTTTCTCCATCTTCTAGAGTTTTTTGCTTAGCGCCTAGCTTTTTCTCTAGATGTCACCCTGTTGAAAAGTGGGTTGAGCCCCTTTGTGGGCGCGCTATAGTAGAGGGAGTAGCCCCTGGTGTTTTCACTA